>JANHFO010005536.1:41972-53078 GCA_032468095.1 Pareas carinatus
GCCTCTCGTCCATGGTCTTCTTTTTTTTTCTTTTTTTAGTGATGCTTTTCACACTTCCTTGGCCAAAATTGTACATTTCTTAAGTGTGGTTTTTCTTCTTCTTACTGCTCTTGCCTGAAGGGGCTGGTAGGTTCAGGGGTGATTCTGTAGCAACTTTCTCCCAAGTGCTTCCTTCCGAGTGTGTGGGATTAAACTTGTGCATTTATTAGCAAGACCCATACCTTGACTGGCTGGGAGCTGAAATCCTGCACATCCTGTGAGCATCGGATTGGAAAAAGCTGCTCTGCACATTGACTTTCAAAAGGCCTTCTTCACCAGCTCTGGTCTGCACTAGTGATCCTAAAATCCTTGAATGATCTGTAATGGAGAATAATAAAGTCATCTTCCCACCTACCCCCACCAGACCTTATGGTGGCATCTACAATGCATCTACATTTAATATCCACATGGTATTAAAATAACAGCATGGGTTGTGATATTATGTGAAGGATGAAATGGCATCCAGTCAAGGTATATAAGTTCTGTAATTTGCTTGCTGACAGGTTGTATGTGTTATTTGCCCCTGCCCTGCTTATCCTTCCTCCAGGTGCCTATGGACAGGATGAAATAGAACAGGTCACCTTACGATGGTGGGAGTTGCAGCCCAGCATGTCTGTAAGGAGACTGGTTAGGATAGACTAGTGCAACTTCAGTGTTAGCTGATTTTTATACATAAACACATATCTATGTATGTGCATATATGTACACACGTACAGATATTTTATTAAATTTATAGGCCACCCAACTCACTCTGAAAAGTGAATGTGGGTTTGTAATTGGAGAAGCAAGTTGGAATATAAAGTCTACACACAATTCACTATCTCTTAATTGAAAATTTTCTATCTTGATAAGTACAGACCTTCCAGGATTTAATATTGGCCACTGCGTTGTGTCTTCTGGTACTTTGGAATTCTCCCCCGCCCTTATGAAGTATCCTCCCCTGCATAAGACTGTTAAAGCGATTATATTCCACTAGGTTTTAACCTTAGTCTGTTGCTTAGGGACATCCATTTTGGGGTGGGTCAATTAATCTTATGTGCATTTTTGTGTTTTTATTCTGTTGTTGAAGATAGGCAGTTTGGTGTTGTGATTAAGGCATCGGGTTAGAAACCAGGAGGCGTGTTCTTGATCTGTCTTAGGCACAAATCCAGCTGGATGATCTTGGACCCAGTCACTTTCTCTCAGCTCTAGGAAGGAGGCAATGGCAAACCACTTTTGAAAAACCTTGCCAAGAAAACTGCAGAGAATTGTCCAGCCAGTCTGAAAATCTGACATGATTGAGCAGAAAAAAGTTAACGTGTCCATTTACCCCAATTATTTTGTGCCAATTATTTTTCCAATACAAGTCAGAATGTAATGGAAGTGTTCAAAGAATTACTCTCCATCAAATCTAAAACTTCTTACAGACTTTTCATCGTTTAACACTGTCAGAAACTAATTATTTAAAAAGGTTGCTAAAGTGTAAACTTTGACATAACATTTTTAAATTAGTACTAGAAATTGATTATGTAAAAGTTGAATTCTGTTCAGAATCACAAACATTGACTCCAAAGTCTGAACACAACTTTTCAATCTACTATTTTAAAAAAGCACAAGGTAACTACTGCTCTGCTCTCCTAAAGCTGCTACTACTTATTTAGAAATGCAAATACTGTGAAATTCAACGTGATAGACTTTTAAATAAACATGTGTAGTATTGTGCTGTTAAAATCTCAAACATGTTCTACCTGTTTCTTGAATAACAACTAAACTGTTACATGGACTCTAAGCATTGCAGAGTTAAAACTTGCTGCAATCAATAATGATAATGTATATATTGAACTAAAGATAATATTGGCTATTGGACCAGCATAATGAAACCTGTTAGGCATCATATATAATTCTATGTCAGATATTTCAGATCAAGATCTAATGGAAAAGGATACCTTGAAATAGTAACACCTGAGATTGCAAATGCAGCCATGCTGTTCTTCCATTCAATTGCACTTCATTTTAGCGTACTGTTAGATTTTTTCCAAAAAGCAATGAAATGAGACCACAATAATACTTTAAAGTAAAAGATAATCTGCACCCTGCTACCTAAAATTTATTATATAAAACATTAATGAAAAATAAAGCAGTTTATTTCAGGTGGCTAGATGTTCTTTAAGAGATGAAAGATTGTTCAGTGTTGTTTTTTTGAAATGTTCACCAAAAGATAGCAAAGAATATTATGTTGAAATAGAAGAGATAGCAAGAAGCAACATTTTCCAGTTTACTTTCTATTAAATGAAGTGTTCTATCATTCATCATAGCAGCCATTTTGTAAGTAACTTACTTAACATATTGTGAAGACAATATAAATGCCTATGTGAGCTACAATTCCCAGACTTTTCAATAGAACCATTGCCCTCAGTTCTGTATTACAAGCATAGTAAATTCTAAATCACTCAAGGTCAGGTAAAATGAATTAAATTGTTTAATTCATTGTTATCTTTAATTGCTTGCCTTTATAGTTGCTAAGTGCCGTGTGTAAGATTGCATTGAGTCCTTACTTTGTGTAAGAATACAATTTAAAGAGTCCTACAGATTTCTCCAGTCCACCCTCAGGTTGAACACACCTAATGAAACTTCACTAGTCAATTCATTCTGCCTCTTTTACTGTAGGGCAGTGGTAGCGAACCTAAGGCATGGGTGCCAGAGGCGACACTTCTTTGTAGGCACACACGCCATTGTCCCAGCACAGATTTCTTTACTAGAAAGCCAGAGGGATGTGGGGCTCCCCTTCCCTTCTCCACGTGCGCCTGAGGATATTTCTGACATCATCCACCCCTCTGCCCAGCAGCTCAATAGGAGAGCTTCCTCCCTCCTCTGTCTGAGGTAAGGCAGGCTGCTCAAATGTGGCACAAAGTCTGTAGTGAAGGTGAGAGAGGAGAAGAGCTAGGTTGGAGGGGATCATAACTCACAGCGGACTGTAAAAACTGGGGTAGACTGCCAGAAGGCCAGCGGTGAACTCGTGTAGCCTGCGGGTGGGGCAGTGGCTTATGGGGAGCCCGTTTGTTGCCATGTTGGCACTTTGCAATAAATAGGTGGCTTTGGGGTTGCAGTTTGGGCACTCGGTCTCTAAAAGGTTCGCCATCACTGCTGTAGGGTATTTCTCTTAATTGGAATCTGTTTCCTATTAAGATCCTTGTTGTGGTATTGCATTCTGCGACAGTAAAGAGCAAATTGCATCACTCCCTTATTTTTCTGAAAGGTAGAAGTGCCCATTTTTCTCCGTTTTTCATAGGATTTACCACATAGTTTCTTAGCAATTATCTTTTTTTGCCTTTCTTTGAATAAATTCCAATTTGTCTGAATGCTTCTGAGGCTAAAAACATGTAATATATCAAATGTTTGGTAGTTTGCCATCTGACAGTTCAGTACAGTACAATTTTGGCTTATTTTTAGTTCTGGGTATGAATGTTGAATGTCATCTAGAATATATAGGCTTTCAGTTATACTAAAATATTACTTTCAGCAGAGGCACATATCATTACATGGCCGTGAAAATATGGCTCATCTCTCACAATAAGGAAAATACTGTCAAGTTGAAATGTTAAGACCTCTTGAATTTGGTAGGATTTACTTTAATACTAATATATCTAAAATGGAATAATTATCAAAACATTTTGTCATGGGGCAAGATCTCATGAGATGTCAGGCCTAACATCTTGCAAGGTCATCTGGGATTCCTTCAAACCTCTTCACTCCTGAGGAAGTATACTGGCTCCTCTGTGAAACGAGCTCAACTCAAATTAGAATCAGTGTTCTTCCTCCCTGATATATGTGGCCAGAAAAGGAATTGAAACATTGATGTAGGAGGTGAGTGTCTTCTTGAGGGAGGAGATGATTCCAGCCTTGAAGAAGATAGTAGTAGAACCTCTCCTCAAGCCATCAGTCACCTTGGCTACCCTAAATAATTACTGACAGGTGTCTTAATAAGGTGGTTGGACTTAAGTATACAAGTTTCTGGATGAAATGGATTGTCTGGATTACTTCCATTTGGGTTCAGACCTGGGGATGGGAGTGAAACTGCATCAGCTACTCTTATAGACGACTTGTTGGATTTCTCAGCATTCAGTACCACCACCTTGTGTATAATTTTGGACCAGCAGTATGGTTTGGGAAATCAGACCATAATCCTATAGTGGTTTTGCTGAGTGTGTGCCCATAGTAAAATGACAATAAAGATTATCTTATCTTAATAGCGTGTACAAGCCCTTGAGCTTCCTTCTAGTAGGAACTGCTCAAAGATTCAGCCTCAATGCCCATTTTATTTAATATTGAAACCAACCCACTGGAGAGATTATTCATATTTTCAGTTACATTTCATAATATGCTAATGATATCTAGCTTTAGATCTTTATCCTGGAGGCTGTAAGGGACTGGATGAGATGGCAGATTTGGGAGTGAATTGCAGCAAAACAGCTTTTGTTGGTACAGAAACTCTGAATCCATGAACTCTTCCTTGTATTCTAATCAGATTGATTTTTCCTGAAGTAGCAGGTATGTAATCTGAGGTTTTATTGGAGCCATGGCTCCTTGTGGAGCAAGACATAGCAATTCCGACCTAAAATCCTTTCAGAAGCTTTGTTTGGTATTCCAGTTATATCCTCGCATGATCCCAAGGTGCTAAGGCTGATTTATACCTTTGTTGTTTCTCAGTTAAACTACTACAATTTACTCTGCACAAGAATCACTAAGAAGCTGCAGCTGTGTCATAGAATGCAGCTGCTTACCTACAGGTTTACTCAGTTTAGCCAAATAATGATTGTACTGCAGGAGTTGCATTGCTGGTAGGTTTCTTGACCCAGTTCATGTTGCTGGTAGATATCTAAAAAGCCTATTTGACTTGGCTTGAGTCACTGTTCCCTTTAGGATAATCTACTCTGAGTGTAATCAGCTTTTTCTGTACAAAAATTACTGAAACTTCTGCTAAGAGTTTTATGAGCAGTATTTGTTTCTGAATTATAAATGTATATTATAATGCCAAGATTATTTTGTAAATTAAGAATTTAAAAAACTTATTGACAGAATAAAACAACTAAATCTTGATGTGTTGCATAGCTTGTTAATTCTTTAAACTTTAGAATTTAATTCTTTAAACTTTAGAATGGGTTGTGAGAATATCCAGAAAAGGAAAAAAGGCGTCATTTTTGTACTTCAAAAGAAAGAGTAGCTTGCTCCTGAGAAAGTAAAAAAGTAGTAAACTAAAACTGCAAATTTAAGTATTTTCTAGGCAATGTTATCTTTTGATAAGCCATAATTGGGATTTTTTTAAAAAAAGTAATAACAAGTTTACCAACATTTTTTTAAATATGTATTTAAGTTATTGCAGGTCGCAAGCTTCCAATAAAGTGATAAGTGGTGAAGAGCATTTTTCAAGCAAGAAGTGCCTGGCTTGGTTTTATGAATATGCAGGTATGAAACTAATGCATGGTTAATGCAATTACTTAGTAATACTGGGACTGTATTCTGCATGTTTCCTCTTTAATGTGAAACTAATCATTTGTTTAAAAATATTCATTTATAACATGGGGACTGATGTCGGCACACTACTTTAAAAGAAAGTGTTCTTGGGTTGGAGGGAAGTACAAACACTGGAGTTTTTCAGGTGTGAAATGTTCACATATTGAGCTATGTTGTAATTTTTTAATCTGATTTGTTGAATATACTACATCTGTTTGAATTTATACTGTGATTTGTTTGTCTCTGGATAGGTGAATGATATAAACAAACTATCCATAGACGTTTGGAAACTAAGGCTTATGGCCTAACAACATGTTTATTTTGTTGTCTATTTAAGCAAACTCTAATTTAGTACATAGGACCATCCTGATCAGTCCAAGTATGCCTATCAGCTAAAACTAAAAGAAGAATACCTTGATATATTTTTATGAAGTCAAAATACATTTTTCTTTTTTTATGTTTTCCTTCATATAAACATGGATGCATAGCATACAAAGCATTTCATCCTCTTGGAAAGCAGGTTGGGTTGAGAAATGGTGACTGGTCAAAATTAAACCCATTAAGGTCCAATGGTATGAGATTACATTTATTAGATTTAGATGCTACCTACTTCAGAATGATTTAAGTCTCCTGGACCTCAGAATCTTAGCTGCCAGACTAGAAAGCGGTCAGCTTTCTCTGGAGTAACATAAACAGGGGACTATTTCTCCCCGATAAATACAGAGCAATATTTCATTGTTTACTCTTGTCTTCCTTAATGGTGGCAAGACAAATGGAAGTTGCAATATTTGCTCTTTGGATATTTGTGTTATGTTATTAAGTTACTTGTGTTAAACAGGAAACTAGGTTGGAATTGAATAGTGTAAAAATACAGTATTGATACTGAAATATTCAGTGTTTATTGTATCTACAATACATAGCAAATCATATAGATATATGCATTGTTTTTCCTTATGATCTGTTTATTGCACTATATATTTCATATAGTTGAAACTAAACTTATTTGTTTTTGAGATTAAAACTACATTGTAGAATTATTCAGTTCTATATTTGTAAGCTAAAGAATGACTAAACAGAAATATCTTCCAGAAGTGTCCAGGACCACAGGAATACAAATTTATACCAGGAAAACATTCCTTATGACAGAAAATTTAATGCTGGAAAATCCTGAATTTGTTAGAGAAGAGCAAAATAATATTCAGTTACACAACTAACTGCAGATTTTTTTAAAACAAATGTTTGCCAATGAATGAGTACTTGTTACATAAACAGATATACTGCAGAAACCATTTAGATTTTTTCCATCTTTCATAGAAAAAAGTGCTAATCTGGTGCTGAAACCCTTAAATAATTGTCAGTCCTTTTTATAATTGTATGGAGATCATACGTCTCCTTTGGGCAAATTCAGATTCTGCTTCAAATTCGTATATGTATGAATATATGTGTTCTTTTGTAATGCAAATTAATCATTCAAAACTGGAACTGTATTGAATGGCACAAACATCTCAGTGAAATATCTGGAATATGGTGTAATTAGGAAACTATATGCAATACTGAGGTGACTCATGAGTACAGAGTCTGCTGCTTCCTTCTGCTGTTTTCCCATCCTACTCCAGCAATGGCTCTGATAGGCCTTTGAATGAGGAGGTTCAAATTTATATAGTAAGATATGTCTTTTTTATCTTTGAAGGTGATGATGAAGTTGTAGGACCTGAAGGAATGGAAAAGTTCTGTGAAGATATTGGTGTTGAACCTGAAAATGTAAGCCACAAAATGGCTAATATCTATCTTTCCTTTCCTTTCTTCGATTACATTGTTTTCCTGCTCTTTCTCAATTTTACTGTTGCAAATTAGCAACCTATGGATTTTAAAAAATCTTTTTGAAAATATTTCAATTTTGCAACTGGAATCCTGTAACTTCTTAAGACATTTGGACATGGGCAGATCTTAAAATGGTGAAATTTCCTTGCAATATTCCCTATATAATATTCCTATGTTTTTACATTTTCTTCCAAAATCAGAAATATGCAAAGAGAGAACAACTAAAGATATTGGAATGTATATGAAGGCTAAAGTATCTCTTCCTCCTCTCAGATTCTTCAATACATATCATACTTGCAGTGGTTCACTGCAGTCAGTGCAAAGGAATCAGTAAATAAATAGCAATAGAAGCAGACACGTCACAATTAGCAGTGTCATTGAGAGCCAAACCTGAGCTTTAAAAAGTTCTTGGTCCCTCCAAGAAACCACTCCATTTCCTATTAGAAAGGCCAATGTAGAGTACCTCAACCTGGCTGCCATTGGGCCGGTATTTATGGATATTAGTCAATTTTCCTAGTTGAAAGATAATTGAGGAGCATTTTGGTTTGAGAGTTTAGATGGGAAGTGCTCCCTGGATAACACAGCAATGAAATGATCAAACAATCCCAGACTTTCCCTTAGTTTTGAAGCTAAGGAGGTGGTGGTAAGAATTGCTGCATAATTTCCAAAACAATCTGACTGCAGCTTTGAATTTTAAGAGACTACCAAAGCAATATGTAATGCAAATACGGTACATGCACTCACAGTATTATCAAGTAGGACCATGCAACAGTTGGTATCAAAAGGTAAAAAAAAAAAAATTGGGGATTTTACATAACACCTGTCTGCCACTTCTTAAATCCCTTTTCTTGGGATTCAGCTCTAGCAAGCAGCCATATAACCCTTGAAAAAGCCACAGGTGTTTTAAAGAGTGCTACATAAGTACCATTGCATACCCCAAAGCACATTTCTGATCATTTTAATGTTTCATGGCTAAGTAGAGACTTTCCTAAGATTATAGGACAAGATCTTTAATAGCTTTTCATGCACCAGATAAAAATAATCATAAAAATGTAGCACACCAGTGGGAACTAAATAAAAAACGGGACACCCAAAACCTACTGTCAATTGATATCAATAGTATTACTTTTGTACTACAAAAGTATTTGTAGTATTTGATTTGTTTTGATGACTCCAAAAGGGTGGTGCCTGACAAATTTCTGGTGCATTTCTGGAGGTGTGACATTCTTAAACAATAGGGATACTTCAAAAAAGTTTTTTAAATGTAGGATCAGACACTTCCTGCAGTGCTGGCTTTCTGGCAACAAGCACTTAGGGAGAACATTTTAATACTATGGAGGCAAAGCAGAAAAAGTTTTGGTAAAATTTCATATAGAGGCTTCAGAAGAGGCTATCCTCTTGCATTTCGGAGACCTTGAAGACTTGCCTCTTGCCCAGCCCTTTGGTTAAGATGAGTGTAGTCCAGTGATGGCAAACCCTTTAGAGACCGAGTGCTCAGTCGAGTCACAGTTAATGAGTTGCGGTTCATGATGTCATCACCTGGTGCCACTACTTTCTGAGCCTGCTCTTTTTTGACCCCTATGTGTGCTGTTATCCAATGCTCAGCTCTTGGGCGATGTTGAGGTGACTTGGCTCATGTGTTGACAGAGAGGGATCCGCCTGCCTGCTGTGGCATACGTGCCATTGGTTCACCGCCACTAGTATAGTCCTTTCAAGAAGCGGGTGTGTCTTCTTTAATTGTATTTTATTGTTTTATCCTTTTACATATTTTTTGTGAACCATCCTCAGTCATTGGGAGTCGGGCGATGTACAAGCTGAATTAAATAAACACTTAAATAGAAATGGAAATTTAGTGTCGGCAAAGTTGCAAATCCTTGGTGCTGTAGTTCTAACACAACTGAAAAAAGTAGAAATTTAGACTGATGAACAACTTTTGTGGCCAAGCATTTTTTTAAAAAATGTTCCTTGTAAATTTGCCTCTCCACTCTGACCCTTTCTGAGCTCACTTTTATTCCTTTACAGATTATTATGCTAGTTTTAGCCTGGAAATTAGAGGCTGAGAGCATGGGATTTTTTACAAAAGAAGAATGGCTAAAAGGGATGACCTCATTGCAGTAAGAACTTCTATTTTAAATTCTCTTTGATATGTCTGAACATTTGGATACAAGTACACGTTTTCATTTAACAAAATGCTGCAAATATTATTAATTTTGCCTTTATGTTGCATTCTTCAAATTAATCTAAAGATACTGGTTTGTGACGGCTCATGTTCTTGAGCTGTGCAGTGCTTCCGATTTGAGCACAGCAAGATGCTTCAGAGCAACTGCAGAGATGCTCATGCAGTATCTTTGTGGAAATCCTTTGAGCAGGTAATTATACTATCCCCAGAGAACACACTGTTTATTTAAAGACATGTAGACAGAGGCTATATGAGCCCCTGTGTGTACTCCAAAGAACATTTTATGCTTCAATCTGCACAACCCAATCAGGTGTTTCCCTGTGGTCAAAATCAGTTTACTTCTGAATGTCACAACAGTTCAAATTTGTTGAAGCCTTTCTGTCACTGTCTATTACTAATATTCTCCTGCTGTAACCTAAGCGAAAAAGTACATTATAGGGCAATAGTATTTGAACCAAGGTACTTCAAATGGGCTAATTTGCAGAATGCTTCCAAAATCCTGAACCTGTAACTCCTGTGCGATTGAAGTTTGGCAAATATGTGATCACTTCAGTGCTGCGATGCTGCTACCCAGAAATTTAGTAGGCTGGTCCCAATCTAAACAGTCCTTTTGAGCATCTATATGGAGCTGTTGGAGAAGGCCATCCATCAGCATGGAGTACAGTATGCATATGATAGTTATATATCGCTTCTATGGGTTGTCCAAGTGAAACTATCATGGTTCTGTCCCAGTGTCTGTAGGCTCTGGGGGTCTGAATGGGGAAGACAAGGTTTTGACTCAAGGCTAAATTTGTACTTGAGGCCTCCTCCCTGCCTGACTGGGTATTTATTTCCCAACTTAAAAGGAAAGAAGAGACAAGGATAGGAGAACTGGAACAAAATTAGTATCGAAATTCTAAAACAAAGTGAGCTATAAATTCATATCTAGTTGAAGGATGATTGATTTTTTCATTGTTGGTGTTACATTTGACCTGTGGTACTGAAGACTACAGGACTGGCATCCATTACCCATTTCTGCCTAGATACTGGAATAATGAAGCTCTTGTACTTCTGGTGTTCTGAGTAGAGAACGAATGCAGCTTCCCAAGGTTATTCTCAGGATATTCATTTATACAATACAAGCATTTGAATTTTTAAAACAACTTAATTTTTTTTAAAAATAGTTTTATTTACAATAATTAAAATAGTACACTTTTCAACAAACATGTCTGAGTATATAATTTGCTTATACAATTTTAATTCTTGCTCCTTTTTAATACAAATTGTTGATGTAATAAATTCCCACATTTAAAATATCCCATTCAGTGTTCAAATTCAGGATTTTCAAAATATTTAATTTAAAGTTCAAGTTTAACATCTAAGTTTTCCTAATATTTTTTTCTAATCAAGCATGAATTTTTCTATTTTATCCAATAACTTTTTATGTAAACATTTGTCCACCATGCACAATAACTGCCCCCTTTTTTTCTTCTGTATCCTTCTGTCTATCTTGTAATCCTTTTATAAGGAAAGGAGTAATTCTTGTACGTTGAGAAAATTCCTTTTTGAGTTAAGGTTAAAATGAATGAGGGTTTCTT
>JANHFO010005536.1:53178-63588 GCA_032468095.1 Pareas carinatus
ACTTACTGGCAGCCGACTGTTAACAGAAGTAGAATGCAGTACTGCACTCTAACCACTGGCACAGTGGCACACTACAGCTCTTGTAATTGCTTCCAAGGATTATACTTTATTTTTCCTGTGTTCTCATGTCAATTGTACAATTAATTTTGCTTAAATTTCCCACTTATTCCAAAGGACACATTTTTACAACCTTTTCCTATTTAACTCCTAATTTTGGGAATTGATTCGCCTTTGAACTGCATTTGAAGTCTAGCCTTAAATTTAAAAATTCACTAAAATGCTTTGTTTTCAGGATATTTATAAAGTTTATGAAGTACCATTGTTTTGGGTAGCAGTATTCGATACTGATTTAAATTATAACAGTGTAGGTATTAAATCAATACTGTTTTATAATGCAGAACCTTAGACTTTACTTCAAAATTACTGAAAAAAGCTTGAAATTTTCTCAGTGACTGACATTTTTAAGGATTTCAATGAGTAGAGTGGCGTGGAATGGAGTGGAGTGGAATAGAGTGTAATGGAATGGAATATTCTTAATTGCCCAAGTGTGATTGGACAACGAATTTGTCCCTGGTGCATAAACTCTCAGTATACATACAAGCAACAAAGTGATAAACCATAAATCATAAGATTTATGATGTATTTTTCCTATGTATTTATTAAGTATCTTATTTATGACAAAATACAGAATGTAACAATTAAGGAATGGTGCAGCAACTCGCTTGAACCATTGACTGAAGTGATTTTAGTCAATCCATTGCATGGGTTCATGTTGAGTTCTTTATTGTTTTGGAATTACTTTCCTATAGATTGAAACATCCAGTGAACAGTTATCTTTCTCCTCCCCGCCCCCAAAAAAGCAACCCTTGGCTGGAGCATGTGAAAGATCGTCTGGTGAAACTTAGACATGAAACAAAGGTGGATGAAATAGACCAGGAAAATGGCATGTGACATCAACAGATCTGTGACATCTAGAACTGCATACTGATTGTGCTATGGGCTGTAACTAGATGCAAGCTGACTCAAGTTTATGTTGGTATTAACTAAGGATTATAAAAGTAATGGTATACAACAATCTGTTTTATATTACACTGTTGTGGCTGCCCTCTGGAATAGTATCTCCTCAGAGCTTCATGTCACTCCTACCCTGATGGGATTTGGGAAATTTAAAAAACCCTGTCAAAAATTTTCATCTCCAAAGAAGTGTGGTTGTGGTATATGTTAATAATGGTGGAGTTTTGTATGTGGATTTGCTGACTTTATATCCGACTTTATTATCTGTGTGGGTATACATATACTTCCCTATTTCTTTTATCATTTTCTACTCTTTGAAAAATATAAGCTGTCCAAAACTTCTCTAGAGTCAGATAGCTTTTAAAAGGTTGTGGGGTTTTTTTACTGCTGATTGCTCTTTATGTGTTTAAGTGCACATCTTTCTTTTTGTTGTTTAAAAAAGAAACACAGCCCACTACAACTGCTTTAAAATCTGCCTTATTTTCTTCATCAACAAAGAATCTCAAAACGTGGGGTTTAATATATTTAGGCCAAGCTATTTCTTATGTTGACGTTGACGACTTTTTTCTCTGATACAGATCCTGCCTATCCTCCACCTCTCCACTGCAGCTGGTAAGTCTGCAGATCAAGCAGTGTGGCAGGCATTGGACAGTGCTAGCCCACCAACATGGAGACTGCTGATGGACTGCTGAAACTACTGCTGCCCAGGATGTCCTGCACAATACTACAGTCCTCCAAGAACTCAGCCGAGGCTTGGGCCTAGCAATCTGTACCTACTTGTGAACATATAAAAAAGATTTAGCCCATGGCTGTAATTGCTAACCCCTGACCTATGTGATAACAACTCAATTTCCAAATAAATGAATGAATTCTGCCTGTTCCAAAGAATGGAAGCCAAGATTCTTGTCTCTCACAGTGAATGAATCCTTTGAAGAAAATCTGCTAATCATTCTGTGCTAGTTTAAAGGAAACTTGTATAGCACAAACTAGAATGCTCATGTTGATCTATGACACATTACAGTGCTGTAAAGGTAAGGAAGACAGGTAAATAATCTGTTTTAAATGCAGCTGAAATCTTTCTGAGAACTATAAACTCAATGGAAGCAGCATCTAATTTAGTTGATTGCTTTGATCTTTCTAGCTTTAATCAATGAATACTTCTGTCTTTCTTTGTTATTTTTCTCAATAATTTTTCTACCAGAAAGTCCAAATGAAATGAATAATTAATATAATGATGTAATTAATACACATTTTTCATCTAGAATTGATCATACCTCTGTGCAAATGATTCATCTTGCAAACTACATCAAAGACCAGAGAACATAAGATCAAAGAAAAGCAACAACAAAAGTATTAATACCTTTAAAAGATAAATTTCCAAAATCCAGGCAAAACCACCTTCTTTTACGCTTAGCACATCTGAATTTGCCAGGAAGAATATTAAAAATGAAAAGTAGCAAGTATTTGGGTACATTAGTAGATCAGATCTCAACCACTTCCCCAAATATCATTTTAGACACTTTACCACACAGTCTCTTTTTTAAAGTAAAAACCCTGGAAGGGAAGGGAAGGGAAGGGAACTTCAAAGAGATACTGGAAGCCATGTGTCTCGATCATTTTTCTCAGTGACAACTGACTTTATCCTTTCAAAAAATCCCACTGATAAAAGGCTATACAAGCTACCAACTGTATATGAAGAGGCAATCACATCAGAGGTGAACTGATTCACATCAGCTTGAACTAAAAACTGACCTAGAATAAAAGGGAAGTTAATGAATATAATTCATTCATATGAATATAATACTACATCTCACAAGTCTCTTCAATTGCTAAGTTGAGGCTACCAGTCTATCAGGTGAAGAACCAAAAAGACAAAACATTTTCCAGCTGATATGAAGACATTGACCTTTTTGGTTCTTCACATGATACACCTGTAGCCTCAACTTACAGCAGTTCCTCTAGTAACTGTTTGAAGTTACAACAGCACTGAAAAAAGTGACTTATGAAGGTTTTTTATGACCATTGCAGGATCCCCATGGTCATGTAATCCAAATTCAGACACTTGGCGTTTTGCAAAATAATATTCTACTTAAAATGTTTAGGATGTGTAAAATTGATTTTGATGTTGAAAGATCAAGAATTAGTGTATTTTATATAGATAAGAATATATTAGATGTAGAAAGGGATTTGAAATTTAGATGTGTATTGGTAAAATAGGAGATGAAGCTTATATGATAGTTACTTACATAATTGAAAAAAATAGATATGATAAGGATGTAAAAACAGACACTTTTGAAAGAGGATTGATAGATAGGTGATGAGTTGTTTCTGATTAGCGATCTATATAGGATGTTAAAATTGACTTTGATACTGAAAGAAAATTTGTATATTCTATAACATGGAACTGTTTTTTAACAGATGACCAGATAAGAGATAAAGGAGTAGGTTTAAAATTGCATGAGAAAGATAGATAAATACTTTTTACACAAAAATGTACACCCAGTTTGTTGAGGTTGATCAAAACATTTATTGTTTTTCTGTTTCCTTTTTTAAAAAATGAATTAAAAATTTCAACACATACACAGACACAAAAAGTCAGACACTTGTCAACTGGCATGCATTTGTGATGATTGCAGTGTTCCTTTTGCAACCTTCTCCCAAGCAAAGTCAATGGGGAAGCCAGATTAAGTTAACAACTGAGGCAACAATGCTCATAAAATGGGGCAAAACCCACAAATGTCTCACTTAACAACAGAAAATTTTGTGCTCAATTGTGTTCGTACGTCGGAGACTACCTGTACTAAGTCAATAAGTCTAATTAATAAGCACAAATATGTATTACTTTTCCACAATTAAATCAGTATAATCTGAAGTTGGTAACCGAGGTTTGCCATAGACTTACATTCTCATTTCTGTAAATTCAAAATAAGAGGGGCTCCAATAAAAATAAAACATACTAACTGAATCTCAAATTCCATTACGTTTTTCTTCTTAGATGCCACAATATTTTGCAGCATTTTGTAGTATTAACTATATTTTGAGGGATGAAATAATTTCATTTGTAGCCCAGTTGTCATATATCTCAATGAAGGGGAGGGGTTTCATGCATTGGACTGTTTCCATTGGTAGAATGCATTTGTAGAAATTGGGCTTTCAGTTCCTTTCCTTGATGTTTTTCCCAATGAAACTAAATAAAGCTTTACAGGCAGCTTAGCAATTTTCATCATAGGAATCACTCCTAGACACAACACTAAATCCCTGGTTTTTTGAGGAACTGAGGGAGATGAAATGCTGGAAAAGATGCCTAGAGAGCAGTTGGAGATCCAGCCACTCAGTTTCTGATCGATCTTCTCTTGGGACCTTTACAAAGGCCTACTTGGGTGCGATCAGGGTGGCTAAGAAGAATTACTTCTCCGCTCTGATCACGTCCGCAGATAACCGCCCTGCCGCCCTGTTTGGGGTAGCCTGCGCTCTCCTTCATCTGGGGGCACGGAATGACCCCGCACAGGATTTGGCGGAGGAGTTTAAAGGTTATTTCCAAGAGAAGATTGCACAGATCCTGGACGGTCTGGACTCCGACTGAGTTAGCCCAGCCCGGTTGACGGATGCCAGTCTTGAGAATATTATCTGGGATGAGTTTGATGCTGTTACCCCCGAGGATATGGACAGGATTCTGGGGAGACTTAAGGCTACCATATGTTTACTGGACCCATGCCCTTCCTGGTTGGTGCTGGCCTCCGGGGAGGTGATGCAATTGTGAATGCTTCTTTGGAGGAGGGTGTCGTCCCGGCCGTCTTGAAAGAGGCAGTGGTGCAGCCCCTGCTCAAGAAGCCTTCACTGGACCCATCTGTTCTAAATAATTATCATCTCGTCTCCAATCTTCCCTTTAGGGCGAAGGTTGTAGAGTGTGTGGTTGCCCGACAGTTCCCCCGGCACCTGGATGAAACTGTCTATCTGGATCCGCTCTAGTCTGGCTTCAGGTCTGGGTTCAGCACGGAGACGGCATTGATCGCGTTGTTGGATGATCTCTGGAGGGCCCGGGATACGGGTTGCTCCTCTATCCTGGTCCTATTAGACCTCTCAGCAGCTTTTGATACCATCGACAATGGTATCTTGCTGCGCCGGTTGGGGGGGTTGGGAGTGGGAGGCACCGTTTTGAGGTAGTTCTCCTTCTACCTCTCTGACCGGTCGTAGACAGTGTTGACAGGAGGGCAGAGGTCAATGCCATGGCATCTCACGTGTGGGGTGCCACAGGGGTCGGTCCTCTCGCCCCTCCTGTTCAACATTTATATGAAGCCGCTCTGTGAGATTATCCGTGGCTTTGGGCTGGTGTACCATCAATACGCTGATGATACTCAGCTGTACATCTCAACCTCAGGCCACCTCAACGATGCCGTTGAGGTGATGTCCCAGTGCCTTGAGGCCGTGCAGATGTGGATGAGGTGTAACAGACTCAGACTCACTCCCTCCAAGACCGAGTGACTGTGGCTGCCGGCGCCGCGATATAGCCAGCTTATTCCACTGCTGGCTATTGGGAGTGAGACCCTGGCTCCTTTCTAGATCGCAACGCCATGCGGACAGTCACTCAGGCACTGTGTCACGACCCGACTGGACTACTGTAACGCTCTGTACATGGGGCTCCCCTTGGGGCGCATCCGGAAGTTCCAACTGGCACAGAATGCGGCCGCGCGGGGCGATAAGGGGACCAATGGTAGCGCCCATGTGGCCCCCTCCTGCGCGAGCTGCACTGGTTGCCAGTGGGCTTTCGGGTGCACTTCAAGGTTTTGGTAATGACCTTTATAGCACTCCATGGCATAGGACCCAGTTATCTAGAGGACCGCATTCTGCCGGCAAATACCTCCCACCGACCCGTCCGCTCCCACAGAGAGGACCTCTTCAGGGTGCCTTTGGTCAAACAATGTTGGCTGGCGACCCTCAGGGGGAGAGCTTTCTCTGTGGCGGCCCCCACCCTCTGGAACGACCTTTCCCCAGAGATTCGTCTTATCTCGGACCTCCGTGCCTTCCGAACGGTCTGGCCTAACCACACTTTCCTTCCGCTTACTAATCGCTATTAATTTTATCCTAACTGCATATGTCTATTTTAAATTATTTTTTCGTTATAAATTAGTTTTAAATTGCGATTTTAAATTCAGCCATGCCTGTATGTATATTTTGGTAATTTTATGTGTTTTTGTTGCTATTTTTAATCTGGCTGTGCACCGCCCTGGGTCCCTTTGGGGAGAAGGGCGGTATAAAAGTTTTGACAAAATAAAAAATAAATAAAACCAAAAAGTCAGATGGGTTTTGTTTATACCTGATGTTTTAAAGGTCAAAGTTTCTTCCAGCTCTATTTTTTTTCATATTGTTGCAATACTTCCTTTCACCACTAGATGTCCCTTTATATAAGTAAAACATATGTGTGTGTGTGTGTGTGTGGACATCTAGTGGTCAAAGGAGGTATTGCACATATATTATTCTAAGGAAAATTCTCTTTTTTCAGTTGTGAAACAACTCAATTTTTAGCAGTTAAAATAAAGTGTTACACCTCGTCCCCAAGTCTTGGATGTATTCTTCAGATCCCCTCCAAAAGGCACCAGTAAAATTCAGTTTTAATGAACAGGAAAGGAGAATAATTACATAGGTAGGAAAATGCATCATTTTCTGTATTTGATTAAATTAATGTACCTTAATGTACCTGAAAAAGACAGACAGTAGGGCCTCAATACTAAAACCTTTTCATACACTAATGCAAAAGAATCTTTTGAGTAAAAATTTAGAAAATGAAGAATCTCACACTGCCATTAAACATAAATTTATTAAATAAAAAAAAACCTTAGTCCTTTCTCAGATTATCCATACATCTAAAATGGTACAGAAAATCCAGATTATAATTAGATATTTCACTTCCATTCATTTTCATCTTTGAAGTGCTATAGGAGTGCTCAAAATTCAGGAATAGTATGTTTAAATTTACAAACAATAGAGTTTCTGATGTTCAAGCAAAGATAAGATTAAACACATTGTAGACTGTAGAAAATGATTGGAGAGTCTCAAGCTTGAAGACCCCTGGAGTCTAATAGCTTGTGTATTCACTCATACCAACATGCGCTTCCTTTCCTCATATATTTGACAAGTATCTGTTTTATCTCTTATTTAAGATGTGACTGTACAGAAAAGCTGCAAAGTAAATTTGATTTTTTGCGATCCCAACTGAATGACATTTCAACATTTAAGAATATCTACAGATATGCATTTGACTTTGCAAGGGTAAGTGAATCATCTAAGAAAATAATGGTTTAATTGTGCTTGTATACATTTTCTAAATTGGACTTTTTTGAACCTGTATAGGATAAAGATCAGCGAAGTCTTGATATTGACACAGCGAAATCTATGTTAGCACTTCTTCTTGGAAGGACATGGCCACTGTTTTCAGTGTTTTACCAATACTTGGAGGTAGGGATGCATTAGAAAAAAAATCAAGCTATGTTGATGTTTAATCCACCGTCGCATATTTTATGCTAACTATGCAATTTTTTATGCTTTTTAATTTTTATTCAGATTTCCAATACACACTGTTGTACTTCAGAATAAATCTGTCCCATTTTTGGTACATTATCCTCTGCCAAATCTCTCTCTCAAAATAAAGGCAATGATAGTTGGGAATTTAAAGTAGAAATCTACATTTGTATATCACTAATTTGATGATTACTGTATATGCGCTGATGTTTCTTGTTAATTGAGATGGTTTAAATTCACATGGAAACTTACTTTTTCTTCAAGCATTTCTTGATGTGCTATAAACTCTTTATTTTCTTTTAATTTTTGTTGTGTATGGCACAGTATAGCAAATGATGACATTTCTTATTTTTCTACAGCAGTCGAAATACAAAGTAATTAACAAAGACCAGTGGTACAATGTGTTAGAATTCAGTAGAACTGTCCATGCGGATCTTGGCAACTACGATGAAGATGGGGCATGTGAGTATTCTATAATCATTATTTTGGGTAGGTTTCAGTTGCAAGTTTCAGATTTCATTACAGTTCTAAAGAGATTGAACCAGTAACATTCATATCAAAACAAAAAGCATGAATAGAAGGTTTGGGTATAATTATCGAAGTTTGGGTGACATAGAACATGTTTTAGTTCAAGCTTGGAAATATTCCATCAAAACAATTTGCTGTAGCATGTTTGTGGAAGCAAAAGTTGCAGCAGCTTGACGGTTCGGTGTACCAAGTCTAAAATTTGAGTGTTTCTTCCATGGGAAAGAATGGTAACTCAAAACCAATTGCTGCTCTTCTTTTTTCACCTCAGGGCCACACAAGCAATGATACTACATGCTGAATGTTTCCTACTACACAAAATGTGGTCAAAAAAATGACGTTTAAAATTTCTGGAAATTTAAAAATAAGCTATTATTTTCCATGAAAAAAACCTGTCCAGATTAGGCACTTATCACAACCAGTTCCACCCAATAGAAAAAAAAGAGGCTTATTGTCCTTAAATAAGCCCAACAAATTACAGAGCAAGAAGACCAGCTAAATAGTTTAATGAATCTTTCAGTTAGTACATCTCATCTACAAGTTTTTTCTTAATGTTGGGGTGGGTTTGGGGGAAAAAAGCATTGTCTTGTTGTAAGCACTACGAGGTTTGTTTGCGTTTTAGTTTTTTACCATTCTTGCCAAGCACAACTCTGCAGAGCCACTGGATTTTTATTTCCTAATATTTTGGGGGGTGAATGCAGACTGCAGAAAATAAGATGATTACTTGTGCTTAGATGAGTCGCATTTGATTAATAACATTTATGACAACGTGAAAACATGCATGCACACACGTTTTAAGAAGTCAAACAATTTTAGTAATAACCATCTCAGCAGCATTAGTGACATCTGTGCTTCATAGAAACTAGACACGTACAGTATTGCATTATATGCCCACAAACTGAAGCACAGTACAACCCAGAAGGAACCATAGCAAACTTTAAAAGATAATGATGGTAAGGCAGATGTAAGAGGCAAGAGAGATAGCTTATAATCAACTTTCTTTTGTTTGGCTATGTGATTTACTGCTTTTGTCCTCTCAATATTCAAAACGTCCCTCATCAACAGGTGCAGTATAATCCAATAAATTGTACTGCTTAAGATGGCAAAGTATGATATATAGCAGCCCTGTCACAAGCCTCCAAACGAGAGCTAAATTGCAGTACTCAGAACAGTCAGAACACAAAGTGATGCCTCCCTAGAGTTCCAGGTTTTATTTCATTCTTGGGATACTCATAATGGTTGTTTGAGCTTGAAACACGCCAACATTTTTTTCAGATTAAAATGATAATACTTGAATATTGTTTAGATCCTCCAGAGGGATATAGTATAGGACACACACATAAAAATAACAGCACCCAACCCAGTGAGTATTGTTATCAGATAAAAATGTTTCATATATGCTGACCAGCATGCTTTGATATATGGGTATATATTTTGCTTGCAGTAAAAGATATTCTTAGAGTTCTTCAGTTTTCTATAATATGGAGAATATAATAGTGCAGGATAATTTAAGAATAAATTTAATCTGAATTAACATCTCCTTTTAATATCCGTTTAGAGCTTTGCATATTTCTTATTGAACGCACTCATTTCTGTGGTGCTTCAGGATATGCAAAACTTTCAAAGTAGTTTAATTGTTTTTTGGGATCTGTATGAATCCGTCAAAAGATGGCATTCCCAAAGCAATATTGAATAATTATACTAGGATAATGTATGCAGTGGCCTAGAGGTGAAGTCTCTTGCCTCCCACTCAGAAGATTGAGAGTTCAATTCTAGGCAGCGACAGATATTTATCAGGGTGCAAAGAAAAAATATCTGCTGTGAACTCCATGTAGGCATCAGGAAGGGCATCTAGGCAGTAAATGCTCAACTCCACTCAGTCGCCCCGACCCCAGCTTGAAGCAAAGGTGTAAAAAGGAAACAAAACTATTAGGATTGTGTATAATTTGAATGTTTTTGAATTATAGGGCACTGCATGCCTGTGTTTTTAAATTATAGGACACTGCATGCCTGTGTTTCATGCCTAGGTAGTAATTCTGGTTTGATATGTTGGACTGTTACTCCTTTTGCTAAGAAAGAATAGGTCTGCTTCTATACCACATCTAAAGATGCCTTTTCAAGTATGTTTATATTTCCAGATCCTTGTTGATTTCCATTCAGTTGATAAAATCTTTAAATATAGACATCATATGCATTACTTTACACACGTCTTGATCTTTTAGTGCCTGCATGTGTGTATGTGCTGTTACTTATTATATTTCTATACTGCTGAATTTATTTTATTTATTAATAATATTTATATCCCGCCCTTCTCCCCAAGGGGACTCAGGGCGGCTTACAGGCAATATTAAAAAT
>JANHFO010005540.1:11536-25197 GCA_032468095.1 Pareas carinatus
TATTACACATTTTTAGTGTGATATTTGTTCCTGCTTTTGAGAGAGAGAGATAATGAGAGAGAGAGAGAGACAGGGGGAATGAGAGAAAGAGAGAGGGAGAATGAGAGAGAGGAAAAATGAGAGAGAGAGAGAGAAACACACACAGAGAGAGAAAGAGAATGAGACAAAGAAAGGGAGAGAGAGACAGAGAGACTGAGAAAGAAACAGAGAGAATAAAAGAGAGAGAGAGAGACATACAAACACAGAAAAAAAGAAACAGAGAGAGACTGAGTCAGCCAGCCAGGGCTGAGAATGGGAACTGCTCACCCGGATTCTCCTGGTGGCGGGGCGCTTCCCTGGTGCTCTGCAACTTCTCCTTGACTTCTCCAGAGACCTGCATGGCCCCTCTGGAAGCCCGTATGATCTCTCTGGAGGCCTGGGTGGTTTCTTCAGAGGCGGTGGAGTAGTCTCTGGCTGCCCGGGTGGCCCTTCCGGAAGCCCAGAAGGCCCCTCCATAGGCCTGGGCAGTTTCTCCATGGGTGGGGCACTTACTTACTGCTTGTGCTCCTGTCGGCGGCGAGCCTCTCCTCTCTCTTGCTGCTGAAGATTTTTTTCTCAAGCTTTCCCGGACGAAGGCACTTGTGCCAGCAAAGATGGCCCTGCGTGCCGGCTGTGGCACATGTGCCTTAGGTTTGCCATCACTGGTATAGGATTTATTGCCCAAGTAGTGAGCTGTTCTAGAAGACCTTCAAGGTATCTTCCAATTCTCTTATTCTCTTATTCGGTTATATTTCACACCAAAGTGATGTATTATTAATGCCATGGCTTTAGGGGACTTCTAATACAACTTTGAATGGAAAACAATTCAGATCACAAGGCTAACCAATGAAAATCTCATTGTTTAATGGGATGTTTATAATTAGCCTACCAGTACTTTTGACAAGCAACCTTTGATTGTATGCATATTAAAATCTTGAAATTGCTAGATGGAGATTAGAGATAGCATGTTATATATCATAACCTCGCTTTTTGGGTTGGAAGGTGGACAGATGTTTCAAATCTGAAGTGTTTCAAGAAGAGCTAAAATGTATCATTAAATAAAAGTTTGATGACATCAGACCATCATGTTGCCATTGTGCATATGTACAGGACTGCCTGTGAACTTACATGAAGAACAAGAATAAAATTTCTTTGAAATAAGTAGTTTTCCCCAAGACATTATGAGGAAGCTTCTGCCAACCAAACCAGTTCTTCCATCTCACAAAATATTTTTCTACCTCCAAAAGATATCTTACTTTCACTGCTTCAGTTTTCACTGTCAAAGACAAGTCACTTTATAATTAAATAGTGGCTTATCTTGTTGACAGTGGAAGCTGCTATAGAGAGAATAACACATTTGTCCATGATATTTCTCTTACAGAATATATCAATTTTGAGAAATGGTGAAAACTGGAAACATCCAATGTTAACTGAAGGCTTAGCGGGTGGTCCTTAAATTGTGAGTCATCTCATTTTTTATTTGAGATATTTATTTGGAATAATTTAGTAGTTTCATCTGGATCTAGATCATTGCATATGGTGACAAAGAAATCCATTATTGGTTTTCTTTTCTTTCTTAAATATGACATATAAGTATAAGGTTTTTAAAACGCCCTAATTGGTTTCATTTTGACCTTGAAAAGAACAACCATTCAAGAATACAGGTAATCCTTGATGTACCACTGGTCCTTTAAAGACCATTTGGGGTTATAACGACCTTGGAAAGAGGGCTTTACAGTCTATAAAGCATTTCCAGCTGTTGAGAAATATTACACTGATCTCTCATGTTCACACGACCATATTTCAGGCACTTGCAAACTGGCTCACATTTACAAGCAGTTGCAGTATTCTGCTGTCACATGACCACAATAACAATTGTTGTAAAATCAGGTCCAGTCACATTAATGCCTTCACTTAAAACTGTCATGATTAACTGTATAATGGAAATTCTTATCCCAACTGAAGTTGTAAGCCAAGGACTACCTGTATTTCTCCATGGGAGACAATATAAAAAATAGTTCTACATCAAATGTTTGTGACATCTATTGTACAGTACTGTCTTCATGAAGAAGTTGATTGATCTCTTAAAGCAGAGGTCTCCAACCTTGGTCCCTTTAAGGCCTGTGGACTTCAACTTCCAACTATGCTGGCTGAGGAATTCTGGGAGTTGAAGTCCACAAGGCTTAGAGGTCTCCAACCTTGGTCCTTTTGTCTTAAAAGGCGCTTTTTGATGGTTCCACCTTGGGTTTTCATAAATCTGAGGACTTAGTCTTTGAATCTGAAAGATGGTGATACAGATTTGTCATACTGTTGTGGAGAATAAAATGTCCTGATCATTCTGTTTTTCTGTGAGCTTCACTACATATTCGCTATTCTGAGGGCTAGGGTTCAGAAACAAGACCGCAAGTTCAATTTCTGGCATTAGCAGGTAGGTCAGGGAGACGTTGAAGTGAAAATGTTATTCTGTCATTGTAAACAGTACTGTACAATAGATGTCACAAACATTTGATTCTATATAAGGCAACACCGATGCAGAAGACTCCATTTACACACAACAATCCTATTAATTCTCCTCTCCTTTGTTCATAATTGTATGGTTATAATTATTGGGCAAGGGCTCGAGAATGTGGTAGCTGATCAGATCCAGGCACTCTTGGATGAAACTGATTTTCGAGATACATTTCATTTCACATTTAAACCCAGTTTCTGCACTTACGTTTTTTGATTGCTCTGTTGGATGATCTTTGTCAAGCATAAGAACTGAAGCTGATAGGGTTGGAACCAGCAGTTCCTATCTGGGACATCAGCATTATATAAACAACAAATACATGTCCTTAAGTCTGAAATATGTAAAAAGAATTTCCACTGACATGAAAGGGAAAAGAAGAATATTAGAAGTTAATTTTTGGAGCAGACCTACCAATTGTGGTTTTTGTGTGTACTGCAGTGGACCATCTTCTGGGTGTTAATTTCATACTGGTCTATAATAATGGACTTAATCTTGGCATGTTCTATTGTAAGCAAATTCTAAATGTGGGGTTAAATGTAGAAAGAAGAGAGTTTTATTTTCTCCTAAATCTAATAAAAAGGCTTACACTGGGAGAGCCACAAGGAAATGCAATCTGGTTGTTTCTCTTGGATTTATCAGTGGCTTTCAATATCATGATGAATCATGATATTATTTTGGAGAAATTGTCAAGCTTGTCAAAACCATCACCAGATTATTGCAATAAATTTCTCTCTAGACTATCCAATCCACAATAAAAACTTTGACATTTCAAGAATAAGACTAGGATAACTTCCCAGTTTAGATTATGCATATACTGTATATAATTGAGTGGTTAAGAAATATGACAAATAAATAAATAAATGAAAAATAAATACAACAAAGAGGAAAAAAACAGGACTCTGGGCTGCACAAATCAAAATTACTACAAATTGGCAGAATTGGGTGACTCTGGCTCTATCTAGTAGTTATCTGACCCAGCCCAGATTTAATAGCTCTAACAAAAGCCTGCTTGGTTCTGAGTTTCTTACAAATATCTGGAATTCCTTGCTGGATTATTCTACTATTCTTACATTCAAGATGATCAGAAGTTGATTTATAATTCAATTAACCTCAGTAGCTGCATTGGTTTGAAGGAAAATGCCAGTAGCCCTATGATCATCTTGCACTTATCCAAGGGTCAAAATGAAAGCGATGGTGTTTGGATTAATTGAAGTGAGGCCTGTGCCCCTCTGTAGGCAAGACGAAAGCCAATGTATCCACAAGGAACGTCAAAATTAAAACTGAAATAGTGTAATGGCAAACAATTTCCTAATCGCTGTAATACTTAAAAAGAGTATAATATTTATGAGGGGTGATTAGAATGTCAAAGTTAGAAAAATAAAGAAACGTAAATAAATTGGATGAAATAAATGCAATAATGCAGGAGATAGATTAATAGAGTCTTGTGAAGAACAAAGAGAGTTCTTTGCTCATTGTCAACACTTGTCAAGCAATATAAACCATGCAGTGTCTGCACCTGGAAAGTACCAGATGAAAAAAATTGGAATCAGATTGGCTACATAGAAATGAATAGAAGATGGAAAATGCAATCCAGTCTCTTCCATATGCTGATTGTGGAACAGACATGAATTATTGGAGTCAAATATATGGGTTAAATTTAGAAAATTAAAGACAGTAGGTTTGTGAGTAAAATTTGGTCTGGAAGACATACAGTCAGACTCTAAGATTAACAGAAGAAACAGAATGCCTAATTTATGTGAAAGAGAAAATGGGGAGCTGTAGGATGAAATAAGATATATTCTTGTTTTCCACAGTGTTAAAATTTGACTTTTTCCTTCAGGAACTGGCATAAGATAAAGATGAAGCCTAGTGACTGAATTTTTTTTAATGCAGAATGCTGGTTTAGGGTGCTAGGTGGTATACAAAATTAATAATAAATAAATTGATATAAAAAAGAATATTCCCTAACTTTCAAAAAAGGGAAAATCCAATCTTTTTCAACAAACTATGATGATACACAGAAAGAGACAGAAGCTGAAAGCTTTGGGCAATAAAAAAGGTTATATAACAACTAAAGGCAGACTTCCAATACCAGGTGAGAAAGAACATGGTAGGATGCTTCTATCAAAATTTCAGTGGAGAAAAATCATAAGAAAAGAAAAATGACAAATGTACTATCTGACAGGTGATCAGATTTATCACAGGATGATTCACAGCTAAATTAGGACCTTTTAAGGTTGATTATGGAACACATAAATGAGGCTAATGAAATTTGCGGAAGATGAAAAGGCCCTACCAAAACTTTATAAATGAAAGCATGGAATGGCAGAAAAATCTGTAGGGGATCACACCAGAAAGTGAAACACAGGAGACAGTAAATCAGCCATAAAATAAAAAAATTATAGCTATACCAAGCACAGAGGAAATACCCATTTCACTGTTTAAGTTGCAGATAAGAGGAAATTAAAGTGACAACAAGTATAGAACAAGACTATGGCCCAGTGATTGATCCGTATAGCGTGTATGTGTGTTTATTTCTCTCTGCCTATCTTTCCGTGTTGAAGAAAAAACATACAAAAAATGTGTCAATTAGTAAATAATTTTGATTCTGTTTTTAGTGTTGTACGTCACCTAAACCCACCATGAAATTAATTCTTTAGACTAGCAAAGTTGTGCTTAAAATCTTACTAAAGAATAGAGCTGTATATAGAAAGAAAAATGCCAAATTAATAGGCAGTTTACAGAAGAGGCAAAGGAACACAATATCAAATGGCTCATGTAAAAAATAAGAGAATTTTAAAAGACTTGAGTTATTTTATTGAGTTATTGAGTTGAGTTAAATTATGCCAGCATGTGGGACATATAAAGACTGATGGCATGTATGTATGTATGTATGTATGTATGTATGTATGTATGTATGTATGTATGTATTTATTTATTTATTTATTTATTTATTTATTTATTTATTTATTTAATGGTGTGTTTAGGTGACGTACAACACTAAAAACAGAATCAAAATTGTGTAATAAAGAAAAAAGAACAATGATACCTAGAGAAAGGGATAAACATACAACATTCATATTCCCATAAGAAACCTGCATAAACTTTAGCCTAAAGTCTGAAAAAAAACCCCATCTTTTTAAGGATTGTTTGAACAAGGCTTCATAGGGGTCATATAAAACTTTGGGAGGGAGCTGTTCTAGGGGCTAAGATAGAGAGGGCCATTTCTAGGATCCCATCAGATATTTATTTATTTATTTATTATTTGCACTTCTATACCGCCCTTCTCCCCAAAGGGACCCAGGGTGGTGTACAGCCAAATTATTATCATATAACATGGGATCTAGACCATGCCAATTCTGTCTGATTGTAAAAATGAGCAGAAACTATTAAAGACAACGTTTTTCAGATAAGAAGCCCTTTGCCGTGCCAGAATATCTCCTTTTTGGGAAGTGGGGAGTTGGGGGCAAACTTTTGCAAACCACAAGAAGTTGCTGCAAGTGCAGTATGACTGGGGGAATATTTACTCATCCAGTTCAAGATTGGTTAATCTTCCATTTTGGTACAACATTCACAAAACAATTAAAAGTGTTACAAGATTGCTGTATTGTTGTTCAAAAGAACTCTAAAATGATATAATGAATAAATAGAATATCAATACATAAAGAATTAGAGTGATATCATGCGTGAAGCGTAGCAAAATATTCAGTGCTAGAAAGAATTATGCTAGATTTCAAATTTGGGAATATGGCTATGTGCTAACTTTCCTTGAACTGGTACTCTATTGATAAAATGAAAAGATGTATCAATACGATTATAAGTAATCCAGGCTTAATGATTTAATACAAAAGTTAGTTGACTGATATACTCCCATTTCTCTTTTTTTCTCCTTATTTATTCCCCTTTTTAGTCTTTTTTTCTTCCATAGAAGAAAGATTAATCCATAGAAGAAAGATATGTACAAAATCATAATTCTCCTTTCTTTGTTTTTAGAATAAAGTAGTTTTAAACAAACAATTAATAAGAAATTACTGTGAGAACTGATGTTGGAATAACAAAGTGGTTCAAAATAGGGAAGCAGGTGAGATAAGAATAAATACTGTTTCCATATCTTGATATGCAAATAATAAGAATGGCAGAACTGCAGGAAATAACAATAAGACCAACAATTGCAGTTCAGAATGCATTTTTTCATAATTTAATGCATGCAACTTTATTAGTTGAAAATAAAGCAGTTGACTTGTTAGTTGAACAAGTCAATTTGTTAACAGAAAGTAAAGAAAAATTTAAAAAACACATTGCAAAATGAAAAAAATGACAATTGAAAAAATTGAGCTAATGAGATAATGTCAAGCAGCATGCTTAGTGAAAGTAATTATAAAGATGGTAGATAGTTTTGCTCCCTTGGTTGATGTGATAAGAGGAGATTAATTCTGGGGGCAAAGGTAATGATATACATAAGCAAGATCATGAAAGATAAACATATGCCTAAGACAACAAGATCAGGATTCTTAAAATCATGGTATTCCCAATTTTAATATATGGTTGTAAATTTTAAAATTAAGAAAGAGACGGAAAAAAGAATCAAATGACGGATTGGAGATGATTGCTAAGTGGACCATGGATTGCAAAAGGATTGGTCAGTTTTAAAAGACAAATAGCCCTTCCTTTGAAGCGGTTAGCAAACAGAAGTCCATCTACTCTAAGCATGTGATTGAATGGTTGTTGGACTAGAAAAAGTTAATAAATTATCTTCTCTGTGATTGAGGATAGAAAAAAAGAGGAAGTCATGAGATAAGGACAGATTGATGAATTTCACAGAAAGCTGGTATAAGAGTTTGGGATTATAAGTGGGGACAGAGATGGAAGACATTCATTCATCTCATCTGACTTGATGGTATTCAGCTAATGTTAAAAACAAGCAACTATGCCTTTAACATTTTCTTTTTAGCATTTTTTCAACTTTAGATGTTTCTTACAATAAAAAAATAAATATGGCATGATATTTGAACTAGATTCTTGGGCAAAAGCAAAATATATTGGACAAATAAAGCACTGGTCTAGCAATGTAAACGAAGTTACAAAACATTTCAACTACTAATAGGCAAGCTGGATACTTTTAAAGCAAATGGGATATTATAATTTTCACCAAAGAGAAAACATGTGTGATTGAAAGGTGAAAATCATAAAAGAACTGTAATAATAATAATAATAATGTGCCAAGCTATAATTCTCTAGCTGAAGAATAATAATGTCTGGACATATATTGAAAACAAAGCATGAAAAAAATGTCTGGTAGAAAAAAATAGAATGTTCAATAGTGTATTTAAATTAGAAATGTACAAATATTTTTAGATTTCTTTGTTTGGGAGATTAGAAAGTACCAATATTAGGAGTAACATTGGTGTGAATACGTAAATATTTTATCAGTTCTGAGAATGTTTCTTATTTTGTCTCTTCATACTCCTGGAAATAGTGACATAAACAATTTTATCATATCAGTGATCATGCACTGAAAAATATAATATTCATAGCAATCCAAAGCATATTTACTCAGAATTGAGTACTACTGTGTTCAATCAGATTTAACAGTGAGAAGACATTGCTGAGGTTGAAAGTAGAGGTAATTTAAATGGATCTGCTTTTTACATTCATGATATATATGACTGCAACAAATGTTGGTTATTATATGCAACAGTAAATACCAGTGTATATATGCACATACAATTCTGTGTTTGAATCAAACCTTCATCTAAATACAAATAAAATTTTGATGATCTTTCTCTACATCATGCGGACTTTTGACAGCTGAGGGCTTTGTAGTGACTCAGAGCTGAATTTGGCCAACTGCAATTTATGCAACTTGCCTGAGTCAAGTAACAATATACTGTGGTAGGCCTGATGCTGTGTCATTTTGGTGTTTTCATCTTCTCCAAAGTTGCATAACGTTTAAAGCCATGATGCCATTGTCTCCAACGTTAGTTTGTTAGATTCCCAATCTAATCTACAGCTTTGAGATTTGCTGGTGGTCTCCTACTCAAGTACTAAATACCCCTTTTTTCTCAAACAAAGGTTAGCTAGGGTTCTCACAACACCTTCAAATAACAAAAGTTCCATCAGACCTAACCCTTTGTTCAAGAAATGTTAAATAGTCATTCCAGAAGGAAAATAAATATGAACCGCATGCATTCCTTCATTAGAGCATTTATTACCAAACCCATTACTCTGTTCCTGGCCCCATCATGTCAGCCTTATGAGCTGGTTCAGATAAAAAGCAGGCCAGTATGAACTAATTTCACCTTACTGTAAGGTTACATTAATAGAACCTTGCAAATATGAAAGTGCATTTCTTACCCATTGCCTTTACAGCTCAAGGGTCCCTTCTGAAAAATTTGCCATCTCCACATTTCTTTTGTGGTCTAAGATAACACTTATCTGACCGTTCCCCTGGCTAAAGCTCTTTCTTCTGACACACAAGGCATTTCTACATTCCTACATATTATTATATATCAGGAACAATTATGTGTGCTCCAGATATAGAGACAACATGTAGAACCAATGTATGTAGTAGGAGGAAAGTGCCATGTTTGGGGGTAAATTTATCCTTGAGATAGAAAGTAGGCTGTTCAGCAGCACAGCAATAAGCGGCATGGACAAAATAGCTTTGGTCAGCATTTTCAAGCTGGATGTTTTCAAGCAAAAGTTGAATAGGCGTAGGTAATGCTCAATTTACGACCATTCAGTCAGCAACCCTTCCTGATTATGACAGAGCTGAACAAATAGTGGTTAGGATTGTTCCTTGGAGATCCAGCTGTCCCGGCATTTCTGCAGTCATGTTATTACAAGTTGGGTGCTTAGCCACCCATTCACACTTATAGCCAGTTGACAAGTGCCCTTTGACTCCCCAGGAAGTCAAGGGAGAAGCTGGCAGGGAAGGCTGCAAGTTGCTGAGATAAATCTCTCCTACCCTTGTACTCTTCCCAGAACCTCTGCAGTTGTGTTACATAGCCCACTTGTGCATATCCTCTCCAGTTCACATGACACCTCTTGCACACTCCCTCACACTCTAGGGCACCGTCTCCAACTCACATGGAACCTTCATGAACACCTTTGTGTACCCTGCAATACCTGTGTGACACTGTTTGCAAACTCTTACGCTCACACACCTTCCCTGACTGTCCTCTGTTTCCCCATGCACCCCCTTACCCAGTCCTGAACCTGGCTGGAGCCACGTATATCCCTTTGGGCCTGGGATTTCTACCTTTTTGCCAGCTTCCTCACTGACTTTAGTTGTGGGAAGCCAGAAAGACGTTACCTAATCTAACTACTATGGGATTCATTTAATGATAGCAGCCATGACTTCAAAGAATGATACGGTTATACTTTATGATTACAGTGCTTATCAATGGAAATTCTGGGCCCAGCTGCCGTCATAAGGCAAGCATTACCTACATTGATCATAGGTACTTTAATTCGGATTTATTCATTAAATAAGTAGTGGGAATCAGAATCTAATGAACCTTTCCAACTCTGTAATTCTATGACCAACCATTGGGCTAATATTGTTATAAATGAATGAACATGAGCACCAGTGGCAGAATAATTGCACCGTGCATGTACAGTTCAGCTATCCCCCCCTTACATAATTTTCATTTGCTTGCTCTGCTCTACATTTGTTTGACTTTCTATAAATTATTCTCCCAAGAATGGGGACTTTTACCTGATTTACAAAATAGGCAGGTGCAATATTTTGGAAATAAAATTTAAAAAATGTCCTTCTGTAGTAGATAATTGCATTCTGAAAATAATATAAATTTCCTAGTTTAATTTTGTTTATTCGATAGAAAACTGCTTCATTGACTGAAGAAAAACATACACAATTGATAAGAGAGACCTAAGTCATTAATATTTAGGACTGTACTAATGAAAAATACCAATTTTCTGATAACTTGTTTTGGCCGGTGGTGGAAAAGTCATCCATGCACGTAGAAGAATGTGACTTTTTCACAAACATTTTGACCATCTAATTTTTTGAATGCTTTATCATTTGAATATAGTTGAAGATAATCAAAAATTCACATTCTCCCCCCCCTTTTGAACATTGAAAAGTTAACAGGACAAAATGGTTTATCCTTGAAAGAGTTACGTTTTCTGCCAAATGTATATTGAATGACAGGATACTGAAAAGCCTAAGCTGCCATTTCACATTTATTTTCTTTTCACATTTTTAAAGCTACACTTTTATTTTAGCGCTCTGGTTTAAATCTGGAATGTTCAAATAAATGTATTGTGGTTGAGTTGTAGAGATCCTTATTGCAGAAAACCTAGGATATTCTGAGTTTAGGAGAATCCACTTTGAATGATAAAAAATCTGCCTGTTGAAGGATGAGCACAGCTGATGTGTGTTATGCACAAAAATGTATGCCCCTCAGAGAGAGTCTGTACCTGGTATGAGCTTAACATATTGTTTTGCACATGTATATGCATATCTGATTTCAATGTAAATACAAATAAATGAACACAGAAACTCATGCTTACGTAACTAGAGAATTTAAACTGGAATCTGAAACACATGCCATCGATAGTGGAATTTCAGTCTCCATCCTATAAAATAAAATGCATGTAGCAGCAAGTCCTGTGGTTCTAAATTGTCCAATTTTTAACTTTTCTTTTAACCATTCAATGCCAACTACAAATCTGCAACTCCTTATGTATATTTGCAACTCCAAATCCCCAAGGAGTGTTTAACTCCAAACCAGATCGAATTAGCAGCGCAAGCAAATCATTTATGTCCAAATACGTGAAAAAGCCAACATTTATTGGAATAATATTTCTGTCACCAAGTGAAAAGCATCTGTTCTCCACAAACTATTACATATTTTAATTCTGGTATTTTGAAGGATGATCTAGTAGCAGGACATGAACTATATAAAACAAACCTATCTATTTGGGAACACATTCCATTTAATTCAGCGAAATTCTGATAGTGTTGAATGTTTCAATGATTTCAGTGGGAATGCTAATTGTGTGTTTAGATTTGCAGTTAAAGTATGCAATTATGGCTGAACTCTAGCCATTATTTACATATACGACAAATCAGTTTCTAATAGCTTATAATAAGAATTTTGAGAAAACTTGGAATTCAGTATTGTAGCAATAGACTTAAATACTGCACTCTCTGAGTGGTTTACAATGTCAGTATATTGTCCCCAACAATCTGGGTTCATGTTTTACTGACTTTGGGAGGGTGGAAGGTGGAGTCAATATTGAACTGGTCCAGATTGAACTCCTGTCCCACATGCTGCATTGACTACTACGTGGTTTCTACGTGTAGTTCAGTGTGCTGGCCATCACTTATGCAGACCTTCACAGCATAAATCTGCTTATTTAAAGAACCTCTTATTTCCAATTGTTTTTTGCCTGTTTGATATGTTTGGGGCACAGTGGATGTGTTCCTGATCTTTCCACTAAACATGGTCATCTTGTGGGATCCAGGAAGCATGCCTACCCTACCCTTTTGAACAGCATCCCCTCATGGCTCTCCAGGGATTCTGAAAGACCCCTAAGGCTTCGTTCTGTTCCCAGCTTTGGGATTAGTGTATTTGTGTATGGATGAGGAATTTTTAAAATTATGGTTGCTTTTAAGTCTGAGTAGTTGTATTTCATTATTATGCTTTGAACTGTTTTAATTGTACATTTGGATGTTCTAAGTTGCTCAGAATCTGTTAGAGTGTATAGCCATAATACATTTAATAATTTTAATGAATAATCATGAAGAGGCATATGGGTATTGATGAAAGCAAAAATAGCTGGAAACCAATCAGCATTTGAGTGGATAGATTCTTTGTATCTAAGGTATTCTTCTTGTTTATCATAAATTTGGGATTCCCCATGCACTAAGTCAGAAGGATGCTTGCTTTCCAGCCTTCTTCCATTTTGGACTGTTTGTCAAAGTGTTCATGGCCTGGAATGTCTGCTTGGTAACATGGTCTGGAATGTCTGCATGGATATGTCAGCCAATGGAGACTGTTTGGAAGTCAACCAATGGGGACTGTTTAACGATTGATATATAAAGGGTCTAGCCGTGGCCTAGCTGTGTTGTTCTCATTTTGGCTCTCTGTTGTGTTGCTGTGCTAACCGCTGAATTCTCTCCTGCTATGTCTACTGGCTACTGAAAGAGTTTGATATTGTATATATATATATGTGTGTGTGTGTGTGTGTGTGTGTGTATAAATATGTGTGTGTGTGTGTGTGTGTGTGTGTGTGTGTGTATAAAGTTTATAGAATTCTGCTACGACCAGTTACTTGTGTGTGTGTGTGTATGTGTGTGTGCTTCCTGGAATTAATGTCTGATAAAAGTTCTGTCACTGTTGCATGCTGTTATTTATGTCCTTTACATTTGAAATTATTCTTATTGTGTAACTAATGTTATTAATATAAATGTAGTTACTATAATTAATACCATAGTTTTCAAGCTACTACTTGGTACATTGCACAGGATCCACAAAAAATATATATTACATACTTTATGATCTAGAATCTAGGTGGCACACGAATCAATCAGCAAAAGCAAGCCACTATTTTGCAGTCACTATGATTAGTGGACCTTGACTTTTGAGGACAATGCAAAATAGATCTTGCGAGCCTTAGTATTATCTGCTCTGACTAGTAGCAATTATCCAGATTTCCAATCTCAACAGTTCATTCTTATTATGTGGATCTTGAACTGAAGATGCCAACTATGAAAACCTGTCCAATGCGTCTTTCTTTGAGAGAATTTTGCAACAATGGTATAACGTTTCCTTTCCCAACCAGCTTCTATCCATATGCATTAGGCCATAAATACTAAAATTATCAACTAGCATCTCAATGGACTTGAAGTATAACATACCTGGAGGGCATGGCTTTGGGGAAAGCTTTATGTCCAAGGTTTGTAAAGGCCAAGATATTTTTTCCAATACCAATAACTGAAGTATTGAATCAATATGTATATATATATTTGCTTTTGCTTTTGTAGATTTTCTCGGGTACAGGTTTGTAGGTCCAGGTGTGTTCAGGTCTTTTCCCGTGTAGAGTTGAAAGTCTCTTGGCGACGTTTCAGCAAGGTCTCACTTGCCATCTTCAGACTAGCAAG
>JANHFO010005540.1:29209-40126 GCA_032468095.1 Pareas carinatus
AAGAAGAGGTTGCCCGGCCCCTAAGGGCCCCCCGAGGAGCGGGTTTCAGGCGTGGGAGGCAGAGCTCGCTCTCCCACGTCCTGTTGCCTCTAGGACCGGAAGTCAAATTTCTTGCTGCCAAACGATGGATAGCCTTTTTTTAGTCCAACCTTCGCAACCCAAAAGCATTAATTCAGAGATGCGGCCGGTTCCCATCACGGTGACAGACATAATGGGACTTCAGGAATCCAGTTAAACTTCTAGAACGGAGATTTTGCAGGTGGGTGAAGAAAAGCTCCGCTCTGAACACTAGTGACTCGAGACCGCTATCGGAGTAGATTCTTACCCGGCCTATCAGAAGCATGGAGAATTAATTTTAATAACAAAGGTTGTGAATAGGGATTGGATGAAAAAAAAAGAGCTACTTAGAATGATTTTTTAAAAAATTTGAAACTGAGGCTAGATGTAATCAAGATAAGAAGGAATAGGAATGAAGGAAGCAGAAGAAGAGCAGGAGGTAGAAGAAGAACTGTAAGAAGAGAGATCAGAAGAAGGAAGAAGCAAAACAAGAGATGGGTACAAACTAGAATAATAGTTGGAAGAGAAATAAAAGTGGAAGGAATAGGGGGAAGAAAAGGATTATTCTATATACTTTGTAACTTTTGTTTTTCTTGTCTTTGGTTTAATATTTACTATTCCATATATTGATATGTTTCTGTAACAAAATGCTATACTTGTCTTATATTTTCTTTTTCTTTTGTTTGGGTATGTGAGCTCGCCTTATATTGAAATATAATAAAAGATATTAAAAAAAAGAAATGCGGAGTTCCGTTGATTGATGGCACCCATGCTTTGGCTTGCAGGGGTGGGACCCTTGCTCGGTCGGATCTGTGCAAGGGGAAGCAAAGCTGTAGTAAGAGGAAGCTGAGCGGCAAGCTGAGGAGCACATGTGGGCCGGGTGGCGTTCCCCTGAGGGTAGGCTTTTGACGTATGAGCTGCTCGCACCGTTAAGAAGAAGCGAGGAGCTTGCAGAGTATGTGAGGCACAGGATTTCTTTCTGGTCCTTCTCAAACTCTGGTGGCTTGAGAAAGTAGATGTTACCACACTCTCCTTCGGACATACCCATAATTGACACTAGGGAAAAATGCCTCCCTCTCTCAAAAGGCTCACCCACTCTTGGTTAGAACTGCAGCGTGATATGTTTTCGCTTGTGATGGGAATCTTAGGTACGCTGCCTTCTGTTTTCTGCTGGTTCGTCATTGACCATGTCCACCGCTTTGTAGTAGAAAACTGAAATATTAGCACGAGATTGGCCTTTTGATACCTTCACACCCTTTAAAAAAAATTAATGCACAAACACTGTAACCCATCCATAATTGGTCCTATTGACTCACTCTTGAAGGAGCATCTTCCACTTCAAGTTTAGCTTCTGGTGATGAATTCCTGTAATTTTCAGGGCAACAATGCAAAAGTAGCTTGGAGATGCTTTCCTCACAGAATCTTTTTCCAATTCCCTAAGTCAGAGGTTTTCAATCTGGGGTCTATGACAAGATGTCAGAGGGTTCGCAAACAGGTCAAGAAAAATTTGAGAAAAGTAATATATATGAATTGTCGATTAGTAATTTGTGGGAATGGGATCCGCCATGCAGCAATGACATGGTTTGGAATCCATAGCTTGAAAAAGATTGAAAACCTCTGCTTTATAGCACTTTCTGGGCAGTTTATAGTGTAAGCATTATTTGCATATTACTCCCCAAAAATCTGGATCCTTATTTTACTAACCTCTGTGGGCAAAGTTTGCCTGCAATACTGCATTATAACACTGTACCACCAAACCTCCTTATTAGCCTTTTAAAAAAAAACCTTGGTCTGGATTAAATTCCAACTGAATCAAAGCGCAGAATTGAAGATATTGACAGAGCAAATATTGCTTATTTTTTTCTACTGTCTAATTGTACCTCCTCCCTCTCTCCCTGACTCTTTTAGAATATTTTAAAAATCATTCTATACTAGCTTCCGATATCCATGGTCCGCTACGGGGATTACCAAGGAAATTGAATGTTGTGTATGAAACTCGCACTGCTGCTACTTGTGATCTGAATGGAAAAACCCAAAGCTCTCCAATCAGGAGAAAGGAAACAAACAGTGTCGGATATTTTGTCCAATCACAATTCTCTACACACCTGGAATTAATTTTTTTTAATTACTTGTGCAAAAATTAATATTTTGAAAAATCCTTTCTTAGTGAGTGCCTAGATACCAAGACGAACATATCTACCAAATTTCATATTTGTAGTTGTTATAGTTTGAGAAATCTGGTGATGAGTCAGTGAGTGAGTGAGTGGTATTTTGCGTTTATATAGAGAGATAATCCTCACAGGGCACCTGGTTTCCTGAGGGGGATCTATGATAGATTAAATGTCCCTGAAGAATCAAGGTCAGCATTGTGGCAGTGTTCAGTGGCCAGAGAGTGAATTCTGGCAGATCGGTATTTTCTGAATAAGATGTGAGTTCACCCCCTTTCACTCCAGAAAGCTGCTCCTCATGAGGAGACTTCAGGAACTGAGGTAGACTTATGAGTGGAATGACTGGGAATTGAGGAATTTCAACTAAGCTCATAGCTGTAATGCAGCCTATATGGATACAAGGTTCATATAAGCCTCAGTTTCTTAAATATTTTTAATACAATTCAATTTACAGCTAAAGAGAAATGTTCTGACTGGGAGGATAGGAGGATTCCACTTGATGAGTCAACATTCTTTTCAGGCTAATAAGAGAGAGAGAGAGAGAGGGAGGGAGAAAGAGAGAGAGAGAGAGAGATAGTTTTAAAGATTTAAAAACTTTTGACAAATAGCATAATGAGGAATGGATGCAAGAAAGTTAAAAAAATAATAAATTGAAACTACTTGGAGTCTTAGTTGGGTGGAATGCTTTCCTCCTCCTTCACTTTTAGATGGGAAATAACAAATACTGATTAGGCTGGATGAGTATTTCTCATATTAGAGAAAGAAGAAATGAGAAAACAGCCTAGCAAACAAACCAATAAACATCCTTTACTTCCTTAATGTAAATCAATTTCCTCAAGATAGCACAGAGTTCTATCAAGGAATAATTTTATCCTGTGAAAGGAAAGAAATGGCTACATTTCAGCTATTCTAATTAGAATTGCACAGGTAATAAATGAAACACAGAGACAAACAGCCCATGAAGAATTCAAATGGGCTGCTATAGCAATACCCATCTCTACTAATGATGACAATGAAACATAAATAGGCTGATGGATTCATGGATTCTGCACCACCAAGGAGCGTGAAAGCCTCAGCATAGATTCCAAATGTGCTATTATTTGCTTTGACAGGCTTGTGAAATTCAACTCTTTTGCAGTAAAAAAATATATAAATGATTAGTCTCCACATCCCATGTTTTGGACTGTAGGATTAATATGATCTATCCAGTAGCATCTACAGAAAATGGTCAAAACAGGTAATGGTGTCCATAGCCTCATAATCAGATCCACATTCCTCTTGGACATGTATCATCATGCACATATAAAGGCGAGAGGGCTTAATTTTTGGTAATAGAGCTGCTTGTTCTAACACATTGTTCCTGCAGATGCCATTGCTATCATTTATACTCTTGTTTTCTAAGCAACTTGAAGTAACATTTATTTCCTTTTTTATTTTTTTTATTTTTTTTTACAAATAACTCAACATGGTGAACATGCACAATACGTCTTTCTCCTCTTATTTTTCTCCCAGCAGCTACTCTATTAGGTGGAATGGGCTGAGAGAGAGTGGCTAGCCCAAAGTCACCCAGCCGGTTTTCATGGCAAAGGCTGGACTTGAACTCACAATGTCTTGCCTTTTAGCATAGAGCTTTAACCGCAAGACCAAATGGGCTGTTTTGGATCAATATCCTCACCCCCCCTCCTTGGAGAAAAATATTAGGCAATGGAAAAAATAAAAATAAAAATTAGCATCAGCTAGATTAAAGGAAAGCTTTCAGAAGATACAGGAAATCTGTTAAAGAAGCAGACCAGCTGTGCTTCAGAAGTTCTAAGTCTTCATAAGACTTACAGCGGAGTCCAAGTGCAGTTATTGGATAAATTTTTTCTCCCTAATTTCTGTCAGAAAAGGTTTCAGGGACTATTGGGACATACAAGAGAGTGATAATTTCTGGTGATGGAAAAATTATCCAAGAAAGTTGTTCTTCAATGCTGAAGTGATTGTGTCAGATACTGAATAAATGAAAAAAATATGAACAATTAGGGATGTCCATTTGGTGTTATATTTTTCTAAACTACATTCTTGCTACTTTCATGGCAATTATAAGTCTATCCATCTGATATTTAAGAGACAGGATTAAGAGAACAATGGTAGAAAATAGTCAGTGATAGTTTATCACTCATTGTACTTGCAAATTGTATTTCTTTTTTTTAGAAAAAAAGACACCTGGATAATTAATTTAGGATTACATTAGTGGAAGGTATGAGTCAGTTATGATTTTCTACTGTTTCCTTTCAGATTGATTTTCAAAGGGCAAGACACATACAGAGAAGCTTAGCATGGATAAAAACCACAGTGAATTTTCAATTAAAAATTGTCTGGAAACAGTCTATGATTGATTTTGTTGAAAAGAAATTAATTAGTACGCTGTGTTCTTGACAAATAATAGATTAGAAGAACAATGAGACTGAGGGGTAAGAAGCAAAATAAACACAATTTGACAAGTGAGAAACTTCTAGAGCCAGGAGAGATACAGATAAGCTCAAACAAAAAGTTAGCTGAACCTGAGGAAAAACAAAAAGTCCTTTGCCCAAGGAAAAATAAAGAACTATGATCTTCAGATATGATATCTACTTGGTATGTTATTTTAATGAATATATGCACGCACAATATTTTAATATATTTAGGCATGGCAAAAAGAAAATTATTTTGCCCTTCACATCTGTCAATTCCATTTGATAGAAAAGAAAAAGGGTTGATTTTTTTTAAAATGGAAATGATTTGGACAAAGGCTAAAGAGTTTTAATATTGGACTGCTTGTGTTTAATCTGAGTTATGAGATGACCAACAGGGGTACAAGTGGAACTTCCAAGTGGAATATTTTGCAATTCTGTGACTCCAAAGTTGTTTCTCACATCATGTTGTTGTGTATGATTCAACGGTGAGTCAGTTTCAGAACAATTATGGCCCGTAAATATGGTTGCTGTTCCAAGATCTACAACAGCTCGAAGTGGGGCACTGATTGAAGAGTTTTTAGCACTTTCTATTTGGTCAGATGAAGAGGAGACACAGATTGAAATATAGTGTTTCCTGTTCTCTGCATTTCAAAGGTGAATGGGCAAGGAATATGAGCGAAGTTAGTATGATAAGGAAATATCATAAGATTTCTGTCTTTAACTGTATAAGTTTGTTTCCTTAGTCTGTATCTATTTGAAGGATCCTAAGGGCAGTATTCATGATGAATCTCCTCCTATCATTTTATTTTAGTGTGTGAAACACAGGAAGTCAAGTGGAATAATGAGAAGTGTGGTTAAAAAAGTACATCAGCTTGTGCAATTTTATTACAATAAAGTTCAAAATGAATGAATTTCTAAAGAGATGTGAAAGCATCCAGAGAATAAGATATAAGAGAAAACATTTCTTATAGGAGAATACAGTCCTTGGGGAATAAGAGAAAAATGTTGATACAATATTACTTTAATAATATAACTCGGTGCTATTTGTGTCAGCAATTATGTACAAGGTTACACAGTATTACGAATGTTTAATACAACTATACATGTATAATTTTCCTGATTCCTCAAAGCTTTAAGATAGATTTGCACTTTCTAGTATTTCTAGTTATATTGTTTGTAAATTTATGCCTGCACACAAATTGGGTTGTGAAAAACAGAACCATACCAGTTGTGGATCAGAATTCAAGAAAAGAGTTCTCCACCATTTTTTTAAAGCTCAGTTGAAGTATTCCAAACACAGAGATAATTAAATCCAGAGTCCACCTTCACCTTGATTTCTTAGGTCCACAATATTTAACTTCATTGTTTTATAGGTAGAGACAGACAGACACACACACACACACACAGTGACAGAGTGATAGATACAGATATGTTAAATGTGTTAAAATCACAATTTGTAAAATAAATAATCAAGAATAAACAATTTATTTTTTTTAAATAGCAGGTAGTATTGTGATTAGGATCTTATCCACCTATATGTAAAAACCACAGTAGCTGGCCAATGCAGTGCACTAAGTCTATGTGTTTCTGGTTTTGACACTTCATATTTAGTTTTCTGTAGAAACTATGCTTGAACTATGCTAAAGTAATAATCCTTATTCAGTTATATTCCTCATGTGAAATGCAAAAATAAATTCATGCGAAGATGAATTGCATTCACCGCCCTGTCTACATCTGCATATACAGTATGCCATCTAATTTCAGGATCGTTGTTTTTTGAATGCTGATCTTTCTGCCACAATCAAACAGATTTTAAATGGCTAACAGAAAAGAAGAGTTAGGACTATGATGATACAAGTTGAGGCAAGAGCTCCTTTGAGTCATTCTCCTGGTACTAGAATGCGAGAAGTAGGATTGTGTATGCCTCACTTCCCATTGATGCAAAAAGAAAAAAGAATCATGTCATTCCCACATGTAAATTAATATTTCTCCATAGAACTGGAAGCTGTCTGCTTCCACAGCTCCTGAGCCCAGGGAGAGAACTTGCTGCATGTTATGTGATATTCATAAGACTCCTCTCTGATTTTCAAATAAATCTCAGCATGAAGAACTGGAAAAAAATCCCAGAAAAAGACAGTGACAAATTACTTTTGGATTGCGGTTGAGAAAACTACATAGATATGTCCACAAAGTCACCAGGTGTTAAATTTGACCTGAAAGAGATTTGACTTCCTTTACTTAGCCAGTAGAGAAAATCCCAAGAAAATAATGGGTTGGAACAGAAAAAGAATGCAGCTGATATTTCCAAATGAAAAGCAAGGTATGAAGAAGAACAGGAAGATGAATTTTAAACAGATCCCTAAAGGAACATTTCCATCTTACAAAAAAGGAACCCCTGGTCTGAATATGCAGTAATTAGCAAGATTCATACCTCCAACTTGTGAAAATCTGGACTGATATCTAAGACTGCACTGCATTCCTCTTCTTTCTACATAAAATATTTTAATCATAACCATGAGCAAATGGATAGAGGTAGTTTTAAAGGCAGGATTTGGTTCAGAGGTTGAAATTGTCAAGAAAATGCTCTCTTCTTTCTATGGCACTGGCCTCTGAAATGAACTTGCTCACAAACAGGGAATGTGTTAGGAAATCAAATCTTTTGTTATGAGTAATCAAGACAGCAATAACAATGAACAATACTTAAAAGAATAAAGCTATTCTGGAGACAAGATTATTAGGAGACACACCTGAAGATTTCAAGAACGCTACAGATGATTTTTGGAAATTTTTCTACAAGTAGCACTAGAAACAGGGAATGGCAATTGCATAAAAAATAATTTTGGTCAAACTTTCAGAGATATTATTATTGCGCTGTGATTTGCAGAATCTACCCACAATTAGAATGACTCCCCCAAATTTGTTCCAATTTTAAAAATTTATCTCAAGTCACAGTGTGATTTAAAAAAGGAGCAGCCCTATACTTACCAACTCTATGCAGACATACACAAAGGCCCGTGCATGGATGTGCAGCATGTAGATGATAGATAGATACATGATTTAAGATTTGATGGGTACACTCTGAGCATCAGCCTTTGATAACACAATGAGTCACATGCCTTTTGCTTAGTATAATATTTTCATTGAAACTGAGTATCCTAGTTTTGAAGATTTAGAGCAGTCTGTGTGAGGATCAGTGCACTCTCCTTTGAGAAATCTGTCACTGTCATTTCACTGCTTGAGACTTATGAATGGGCCTATTGTTGCAAACAGCTGTAGCATGAAGACATTTAAGCTAGACATTACTGCCTGTGGTGTTTAGTGCTCCAAATATTTCAAACACTGACATTACAAATTATAGAAAGAGTTTAAAAACAAAACAAACAAAAACGCTGTCTGCATAGCCTATTTAACTCTTCTTTTCTTTTATGATCTTAGTTACAATATGTTTTTATGCTGGTCATGCATTTAATCCCAGCTAATCAGATGAAACAAAGCAGGCATGTGATGAAGACTGCTTTATTTTATGGCAAGAATCTTATAATTTTGGAAACTCATAGTTAGAAAATGTAGTGGCTGTCATTCCAATCTCCCAGACAGTAATTACTGTTCTTCTGCTGGTTGTCATTTCTTTGGCAAAATTAATTATTATGCATAAGTGCAGGCTAGTGAAACATAAGTAGGGTTGCCATTAATGATTTATTCATTTCAAAATACCTGATTGTGTGGATTGTGCTTCACTTATTTTTTGTGTGTGCTTTTGGCATCTGGCACTTCCTAAAATTTTGGGAAAGTGGTTCAGACAAGCAGAATTCTTTTCTACTATAAAAAAAAACAGTTGTACTTTTTTGTGTGAAACAGCTGGTTTATCTTGCCCACACCTTTCCTCATCACGCTAGAATCAATAGATATGGTCATTTTAGGCTGAAATTGTTAAACTGGGCATTTCAGAATAATTTGATGAAGAATTATTCTCTGCTTTTGTTTTGTGGTGAATCTGTGCAAGCTGTGTTAATGTCCCAGTCGCCAGATGCATAAGACATCTGGTGTAAACTGACATTGCTAGGGCTTGCAAGATTAAAAGGTTCAGCTAATCACAGCTTTATTAATGAATTAGATTTGTTTTTCCTTAAAGAGCTTAGAATGACTTGGAGTTGAATCCCAAGGCAGTCTTTTCTAGGCAGTTTATAGGGCAGACCTGCTGAGTTTTAACAGTGAAAATGCACTATATCTTTCCAAACTACTCTCTGGTTACACATATGATCTGCTTTCAAAATTGATCAGAGGCAAGAGACAACCTTCACGAGAAGCTCACTGGCCTCAGTAAAATGGAGATAATCACATATATATGTCCACTTCTTCCTCTATGCCTTCTTCCTCCTCATTTTCAGAAAGATTACGCACTCTATATCTTAACATTGTGATGCACAAGTGAATGTCCTTTACTGTTGAGAGGTTGTTCAAAACAAAAGCAGAAGGGTCCCCTCACTCATTGTACAGTATGCTAAATAGGCTAGTTCAGATTCTGCAGCCTTTTCATGAAGAGAGAGGGGGGGAGAGGGAGGAAGGGAAGAGGAGAGAAAGAAAGAAAGAAAGAAAGAAAGAAAGAAAGAAAGAAAGAAAGAAAGAAAGAAAGAAAGAAAGAAAGAAAGAAAGATGTTAGAATGCATTAGAACCAATCATTGGCTAAGTATAAATGCATGCAGATACAGACACAATGTGATATCTAGATCTATTTTCCTAGGGAGTGCAATAGATCATGAGGTTAGGACATTGGGCTACTGATCAGCAGACTTGTGTTTGAGACCTGGTTGCTGCCGTGAGATGAGTTAAGCACTCATCATATACTCCAGGTACTACTGTGATCCAGCAGTTTGAAAATGGCAACTGCAAATAGCTAAATGGGTATCATATCAGTGGGCAACTTAATGGAGACCTGAAAGGAACACCCAACTGAGCATCCCCTGGGCTACAGTGAAGTCATCCTTCAATCATTTCAACCCAGAAGTGCTTCGGTGCTCCTGATACAACTGTAGCAGCAGTAGTAGTCCCATCTCTCAATTTATTTTTGTTGAACAAAGCATTTTAAGAAGCAGAAAGAGGTGAAAACAAGGCTTAGCCTGACAGGGATAGCTTCTATTTGAAGTTTCAGTTGAAAGTCAGAGTTCCTTTCTTTTCTTTCCCAAAAGGGAGGTCTGTCTGTGTGTGATGAAAAAAGAAAAGTAGAAAACTGGTAGGGCAAAATAGGAAGTATGCAGGTGGGATTACCTTGCTGAGACAGCATGATTCCACAATTAGAGGTTCCTTGGAAAGCACCAAAAGTACATATGTGCATATTGGGGCACATATTGGGTTTAAGTACAGGACACACCTTACTGTTACAGTATTATTTATTTGTTACACTAAATCTAAGCTTTTCTCTCCCCCTTCTGCAGGGCATCAAGCAATGTCTATCCAAAATAATGGAAGAATTTTTAAGGTATTGCCTCAAGTGGCATGGTCTGTCCATAGTCTTAATTTCTGTAACTCAGAAAAAGGTCACAACCTGCAGTGGTTCAGCTTCTTTGGACAATGAATATTTCATCAGATGATGTTACATTGTGAAAGACGAGGGTTTTAAGCTCGAATGAATCGTGGTCCGATACGCACACCAATGCACTAAAGCACAGAAGCTGCCCGAGGAGACTTTGAGAGAGTATTCTGTTTAATTAAGAACACATGGAAAAACAAAGCCTACATAAAGGCACCAAAGTCCTGAAAGCTTTAAGTAAAGTCCACTTAGCCCTAATCTTCGCAGACTTGGGAGGCTCTCTGCTTCTCTGTAAGTCTTCTCAGGAGTAAAGGCAAGTGAGTCAGCTCTTTTGGTGACTCCAACATAGTCTGTGTAGGAATGGGAAGTGCGGTGAAGAGCCTGGCTGTAATCCTGCTGCTACTTATATACTGACTGCTGACCATTGAAAAGTGGGGGGGACACTCAGTCAGAGAGTTTTGCACTGATTGGCTCATTTAAACTGTTCTGACCAATCAATTAGCTGCAGCAATGTACTGAGAGCTTTTCCTCTCACATACATAATCAGGTAATATAAAATCTTCGCCAGACCAATCCTCGAATACAGCTCATCTGCCTGGAATCCATACTATTTAACAGACATTAATACAATTGAACAAGTTCAATGGTATTTTACTAGAAGAGTACTCCGTTCCTCAACCCGCAATAGAATATCGTATGCCACCAGACTTAAAATCCTGGACTTAGAAAG
>JANHFO010005540.1:40226-57323 GCA_032468095.1 Pareas carinatus
ACTCAAAGTGAACCGATCCAGACTCGATTGCAGAAAATATGACTTCAGTAACAGAGTGGTCAATGCCTGGAACTCTTAACTTGACGATGTTGTTACATCCTCAAACCTTAATATATTTAAACTTAAACTGTCTACAGTGGACCTCACTCCATTTCTAAGAGGTCTATAAAAGGGGCATGAATAAGCGCACTAACGTGCCTACCGTCCTTGTCCTACTGTCCCCATTTACTTGTACTCACTTATATGTTCATACATGTTTCTTTTTTTTAACCCTTTATTACTGTTGATGTTCTATATGCTTGACTAAATTATAAAAAAAGACTCTTCTGCAGTAGACATCCTGTCAGGAAAGGTGTTTTGCTGCCTCAAGCAAGGAATTTTAAAAGTTAAGAAGATATTCCTTAAAAATAAGCCATCATTTCATGTGATCCTTTACATTTATAAAGGAAATTTTCTCTCCCCAATTTCTGTTTGTACCCTTTATTTTTCTTTTCCCCATCTTTAGGAATGGGACAAAATACGTAGTACAACATTAATGGCATCATTTATGGTTCAGCAGTCTATTACTCTTGATATAAAATGAACTGTTCTTTAGCTAAGGGACTTTTAAACCTATGAGATGCATTTTGGAAGAATTGCATATTTTATGCAGATTACTTTACAAATGCACCCAGGAATTTAGAATCAAAGGGCTAGGTGTTCAAAGATATTGGAGTTTGGCAGAAAGGGAGGCTAAACCCAAACCAAACAACAATAGGAAACATTTCCTGCTTGACATTGACATTAAACATTTTATCCACATGACTAATGCATGTGAAGATAGATTTACAAACTTATAGCAGCTTCCTTAAAGTCTGTTGAAGGTGAACCAGAAAAATCTCTCATGGATTCAGTCCATATTTAAAGGGGGATGTGTGTGAGAGGAAATAATCTGAAAATCAGAAAAAGTCATTTAGTAAAGATTTCTATTCCATATGCAGAACTACTAGTTAACAATTGAAGGGTATCACATTATAGGGAAAGTTCTGAATCACAAAATATGGCGCCTTAAAAATATTTTCTGGACCATGTTCTAGTATTCCAACATGGATTTCCATTTGCAAAATCTGTTCGTGGGCTGTGTTTCTAACAAAGCTGTCTGATGATCTGTCTGTCTCCATTGATTTTCTGGTAAATCCATAAGGGATCCATATTATATTCCTGGCATCATTTCTGCTTCTTGCAAATGACACTCCACTTCCTAATCGTGAACAGCTATGACTGAAACAACTAAATATCTATGTGTTTTTCCTGGCAGTTGATAATCACCATTTTCCATTTATAGGAGAATCAGACCATTCTTTGTTTTTAAAGGACTCCCGATGTACCATAACTTTGCCTTTATTATACATTTTGATCTTCCTCCATCCCATCAACCCCAGGAGGAGGGACTGTTCATCTGGAACAACTTATAGTAATTTTTCTTATTGACTCTCAAGATTACTTCCTCTTCCACCAACAAAACCTATTCTTAGCTCTGTATTTTGATTAATCTCAGCTCAGGAGATAGTATAACCACAGGATGAACATAGATTTCAATAAACAAACAAACAAATAAGTGGTGTACTGCAGAGTGACAGATGACAGAGTGACAGATAACATCCACCCATGCCTGCATATGATTATTCTCATTGCCTATCATACAGTATGTTCAGGGTCCAAATTTATTTGAGGGGTGGGTGAGAGGAAAAAACTGTTTCTAAAGCAGCCACTGTTTGAGGGGTTCAAACTGTACCTTGGCCTTTTGACTTTGGAAAAGGTCACACAAAGTTATGCAGTGATATTCCAAGTCCCAGAAAGAGCAAGATATCGTCTTCCTCTAAATTAAAAAAGCAGATTATAGCATTAAGATATTGGTGAAAGGTAAGTGGCTATTGCTGTGGAAATAAACTGAAATTTTCTTGCAATCTGTGGTCTTTCCTTTGAAGCCCATGATGGTTAACTATCAGCATTGGTGGTAGTTAAATATAAAGGTGGCAAATATTAAAATATTAGGTAAGTATCAAGGATGAGCTTTTTCATGTTGCTGTGATAGATTTCTATAGTGTGACCATTTATTTTATTTATGTATTTGTTTATATCCCATTTTTATTATTATAATTAAAGTAGAAAACATGTCTAATCTTCCTCCACTTATTTTTCTCACAAAAATAACCCTGTCAAATGGGTTGGGCTGAGAAAGAGTGACTGGCCCAAGATCACCCGATTGAATTTCATGCCTAAGGCAGGACTAGAACTTATGGTTTCCAGATTTCTAGCCTGAGGCCTTAACCACTAGACCAAATTGGCTCTTATTATGATTATGATTGATGTCTTTCAATAGTAGGATATGGTTCCCATGATCTCTGGCTGTCACCACACTGATTGGTATTGGTGGTTATCACAGCCAACCAAAATCTGGAGAGTGATAGATTTCTTAGTATTATCCTAGATGCTTCTGATTGAATGCTCTAGTGTTTCTCATCCTAAATGACTTTAAGCATGACTGGCTGGGGAACTCTGGGATTTGAAATCCAACCATCTTAAAGTTACCAGTTAATGTGAATGGATTAAGTACAGAGAAAGTTTCAACATCTGTAGACTTCTTCCTAGAGTTCTGTCAGATTTCTGTGTTTCTTTTTTTTTAAAAAGGCAGCTTTGACAAAGATGGAAATGTACATTGTTACAAAATTTAAAATATTGATTTACTTGCCTATCAGTCGTTCCTACTTTCTGACTTTGTGACTCTGCTGCAGTCTAACAAAGTATGTATCCTTTTAATTTCTTAAAACACAAAATGCATAAGTAGCACTAACTCTTTGCCTAGTTGCATGACAAACAAACGTGAAAGAAATGAACAAAAGTAAAGGAACAGTTGTTGCCCTGTGAGCTGTGGTTGTGGTTTGTACTAGTTTAAGCAGGTAGAACCATTATAATCAGGATTCAGATGAGAAAAAGAAGGAGAGAGAGATACAATTTGACATTTCAATGTTCCTCTGCCTTTTTTGGAAATACTGGAGGATAAAACCAGAATATTCATGCTATATTAGTATTTAGAACATTGTGGATATTTACACTCTTTATGAATACATAATACATATATTATAAATAACTACATGGATGGGATTTAGGAGCAGATAATCGTTTCTTGAAAACATTTTTAGTGAAATGTTTTGAATCAGCATCTTTGTGTGCATTATGCTACAGTATTCCTGTAATTAATCAAGAGGTTTGCAAGCATACAGGACACAATCTTTAGCATTTGCTGTCATACATACAAAATATATGTGTGGCTGCTGGAAAGGATATGATTGAACAGAATATAAAACAAACACCAGTCTTAGAGAAATTGATATGGCGGTTCACCAGCACTTTGTGAATCCTATTTAGGTTAAACTCAACTGCATTATGATACATTTTACCTTTCAAAAGTGGCTGTATATTTGGGAAATTGCAGTTTAAGAAACTAAGGGAATCCAACCGAATAAAACTTCTTTAGGAAATCACAAGCTCCATTTTTGAGTATTTGTATATGAGTTAGTTTGGGATAGTATTAAGACATCAAGCTAGAAATTGGGAGACCATGGGTTCTAGTCCTGTCTTAATTACCCAACTTTTCATCATGTGCCTATGGGGATGCTGCAATGGTTGTCAATGTGAATACTGTGTTCTAAGTCACTTTTCCCAGTGTCATTGTAACTTTGAACAGTTGCTTAATGATTGTAAGTTGAGGACTTCCTGTAGTTCAGTTTTTGAGTTATTGGTAATATGAAGACTCAGAAAACAGCAAGACTGTCAATATTATTGGTTTCTTCTAGTTCTTTTTGAGGCTACATACTGTACACATATCCATTACTGCACCAGGTTCATTCCTAAATAACTTTGGCCATTCTCATATTCTCACTGCCTCAGGGTGATTCAGCTTTCCATCCTTCCGAGGTCAGTAAAATGAGGACCCAGATTATTGAGGAAAATTTGCTGACTCTGTAAACTGCTTAATGATGACTCTAAAGCACTGTGAAGTGGTTTATAAATCTAAGTGCTATTGCTAAGTGCTATATGTATATGTACTGTATGTATGCATGTATTTTTATATACGTTTTCATAGATTTTCACGGGTACATGTATGTAGGTCTAGGTGTGTTCGGGTTTTTTCCTGTGTAAGATTGAGAGTATCTTGGTGACATTTCGGCAAGGTCCTACTTGCCATCTTCAGGCTGGTGCTTTCGACTTCGCGTTAGTATGAACAAAGTGTGATCAGAGTTGCCTTCTCTCTATAAATGCTGGTGAAGGGGGTTGGTGGGCTGGACTGGTTGGCTGCATTGTAGCTTCTTGATTGGTTGATGAAGTTGGTATTGGTATAAGTTCTTGTGGTGTGATTTTCTGAGTTTTGTGATGTGGTATCCTGAGTGGGTGGCTGTGATGTAGCGTTCTGGGTTTTAGTTTGGCTTTGAGTTTGAGGTCTGGGTCTGTGTTCTTGGCGTGTGCCAGTTTGTTTGGTTTTGGGGTCAGGGTGTGTGACAGCTGGCGATGCAGCTGTGGTGTGGTGTTTGGATGGTGGTTGTTTTTTGTTTATAGGAAGGGGCTGAGTTTGGGTTTTGTGAGGGGGATTGGTGGTGGTGTCTTGTGTTGTTTTGGATCCGGTGTTTATTTTCGTGGCTGGGACTCATTTATTGGTGAGGGCTAATTTCAAATGTCTGGTAGGCGGGAGTTATCGTCCCGTTTATTCATGTTATGAGGGTGTTTCTCTATTTCAATGGCTTCCCTGATTATTTTCTTGTTGAAGTGTTCAGTGTTGGAGATTAATTTGGTTCTTTCAAAATTAATTTCATGTCCTGTGGCTTTAAGGTGTTGGAAGAGGGAGAATATATTTTCTTCTTTTCTGATTGTGTTCTGCGATGCCTGCATTTGTTCTCCTGTTGGTTTGTCCAGTGACACAGGAGGCTAATGGAAAAGAAATTACTGCTAGCAACCCAGGAGATTACAATACAAGACCCAGGATGCCACAACAATGAAACTCACAAGGCCATCACACAGACATTATACCAACACCCACTCCATCAACCAATCAAGAAACAACAACACAGCCAACCAGCCCAGGACACCAAATCTCTCCACCAGTATTTAAAGAGACAAGGCATCTCTGATCACACTTTGCTCACACCAGCGCGAAGCCGGAAGCACCAGCCTGATGACAGTGAGTGGGACCTCGCCAAAAAGTCACCAAGATACACTCAATTTTACACAAGAAAAGACCCGAACACACCTGTACCTGTGAAAATCTATAAAAACACACACACACACACATATACACACACACATACATATATATACACATACATACAGACACGTATACAGTGTATCTATGTATGTATGTATGTATGCATGCATGCATGTGTATGGAGGAGGAAGAGGAAAAGGAGGCTAATTCTTCTATACAGTAGATCTTCAGGTGCCAACATAAGTGGAGTGAGCAGAAAAAAGAACAAGAGCAAGATTTTATGGTTTAATGGTAAATAGGTCTGTTAAGTTGTTGGTTCATGAAACTAAAAGGCCTCATTTGAACTTTAGTTTGGGTAAGTAAACATTTTAGTAACTGATGGGCTGCATATGCTTGCCTTCAAATATATAAAAAAAACCTTTCTGCTAGAAACAAAGTGCAATTTCCTCAATTGCCTTCCAAACATGTGCTGGATATAATGTACCTTGATTACTTTGATGTATGGTTTGTACCTTGTTCACCTATCACCTGCAGTTTTTTAGACAGTTTTGTATACAGCCATAGAAACCTAAAAGGCTAAAAAATAGCTAACTGAAAGCTACAATAATACAGAATGTCTTTATTGTTAAAAACAGTGAATAAGACTTGCATTACTGTATGAAAGTTTGAAAGGGAATATCATCCATTTATGTATGTTTAAGAGGCAGATATAGATGGAAAAGCACAAGCTCAAATCTTACTTGTTCCTCTCCCTGTTTCTTTTCCGCCCCAGAAAAGATCTTTAGTCTTTTATAAAGTTCTGGAGGAAGACAGATGAGATTAGGAGGGAAAGAACAATGCCCCCTTTTTAATATGCATCTGTAATTTTGAGATGTTTGATACATTTTTGTGAAATTATTTTCAGAAATGTTCTGCTTTATCTGGTAGGTTTGCATTTATATATTCAACCTTCCCAGCCTCCCTGATTTGAGCTTGGAAGGATAGGTCAGAGCAAGAAATCTTTATGTGCCACATTCTTTCAAATCATCAGTGATTATGAACTACAAGTTGGAACCTGAAAATAAAATAGCAGTATTCCTGTTATATATATCTTATAGTTCTCAGAAAAGCAGTCTACTTATTTAAGTAGATGTGATGTGGAAGGCAGGAAAAATATCCTTCTCTAGGCTATGTCTGGATTGCATCATTAAACCTGCTTTAGTAGGTAAAGTATCTATTATTCAGTTGACCCCGAGAACTAATTGCAATCTGGATGGAACTCATTGAAGTCTCGAGGCATCACTTAAAGGCCAAATCTGACTTGCTAAGCGAAAGTACCAATTTTTTTTAGAGATGCAACTAGACCAAAAGCTACAATCACAGCATTCAAAGCTATATGAGTTTTCTCTGTTGATCACATAGCATTATACTTTTGATCTACTCCGTGCCATTGGCATCATATTCATGAATGGAAGTTCCATTTCAAGCCAGAAAATTCCACTTTAGAAAGGACAAATATGGCTGTTCTTATTCATCCAGGCACATGCTAGGAAAAATCTAAGAGTAAAAACAAGCAGGGCAATTTTTGGTAGGGCAGATAAAGCTAGAAAGTTTAAGGTTGCAAAAAACCACAAAACAAAGAACAAACCAAGACACCCGTTACAAAACTCCTTGATTCTGTGAATGAGAAAATGACTATTCACAATATCCTGTGGATCTACAAATTGCAAATGACAAATGGACCTCAATACGTTCAGTTGAGGTAGAAAACTGTAGCACATGGATCATTTTAATACAAAATTAGAATCCACACTGACAGGTGGCCTCTGCTTAAAAGCCTCCAGATGTAAAGAATGTAAAACCTCCACATGCAGATTGTGTTGCTATTGAAAAGATCTGTCAGAAAAATTATAGTTTTATAACTTATAGTTAATGTCATCGAGGTAGCAGCAATTTATGCCCATTAGGTATATAAGTTTTTGTTGGAATGCATTGTTGGAATGTATTTTTGTGCAGCAACTACAATAGTATTGTGCCAGTAGATGGCAGTGATTACAAGTTTGGATCTATGGTATATATTCTATATTTTCTTGTTCTAAGTAAAGTTTCCTGTTTCCTGTTACAGTTGAGCAGTAAAACACATGTTGATGGTACACTGTTTGATCTATGGTGCTATATATAAATAGAATTTCTAACAGTTGTTGCCCATATTTGCTATCTTGTTCATTGTCTACTTTAGCTGATTTGCAGTTTGTAGGCTTTTTTTATGCTGTGAACCACCCAGAGTTGACTGGAGTTGTGTAGTATTCAAATATAAATAAATTCTGTACTTAGGTTCTATGGCCATTGAAAACAGTTGAGAACCATGTTTCCTGTAGTACGTGATCACAGCCATCATGTTTTGCCTAACTCTTCTTCACACTGACGTCAACTTTCTTCACATCCTGCCCTCATTTGGATGTCCCTCCAGTCCCTTATCATGACTGTTGTTCCATACTGATGTAATGGACAAAAGGCACAAGCCAGAAGGAAGACTCACTACCAAGAGAACAATGAATATAGGCAGAAATTTAATTTGATTAAGCTTCTCAGACGTGATCCTCCCTAGTTTTCCGGCACATAAGGGAGGGAGGAGGGCAGTGCATTCAACCATGCCTGATTCTTGCATTATTATAAACCTTATAATAAAAGTAGTATTAGCTTGCATGTCTTTCATTTCCAAGTTTGGCCTACCTTGAATGCCTGACATCTGCCAAGGCCTAGGACTAAGACTCTGAACAAGCTGCTTCAACTGAACCTTTGAAGTATTAGTTTAAGGAGACACCCCGCCCCTCTAAGAAATAACCTGAGACTGATCAACACAGGCACTATCAGAACAGCTGTAGCAGTCAGATTATGAGGCACAGCCCTCAAGCCCTTTTAACTCAGCAAGTATAACAGAGGGCAAAACAAGCATACTCAATAAGGCTCCTTGTCTAGCAATAGCAATTAGAATTATATACCATTTAATAGTGCTTTACAGCCTAAATGGTTTACAGAGTGAGCATATTGCCCCTAAGAATCTGGGTCCTCATTTTACCGACCTCAGACAAATGGAAGGCTGGGTCAACCTTGAGCTGGTCAGGACTGAACTTCTGGCAGTAGCTTGCAATGTAACTACTGCACCACCACGGCTCTTAGTCAAGCAATTCTCTCTTAATGCTTGCAGCCTATTTTAAGAAGCAACCCTGGTGCTTGTTTCTGGTTGGAAAGCATTGCCTGATCTCCTGCTCTGGTGTGTCATTCCCGTGAATCCTGTTTTGTAACACCCTGATCTTGGACAAGCTGACAAAGCTGACTTGGCTCACTGAATTTCAGTCTGGATTTTTGACTCTTTTTGACTCTTTTGTAGGCTCCTGTTGAAAGAAAAAACAATCCAGCACGTTTTCTTTCAAAGATACTTTAGATTTACATTCCTTTCCTAGTACACAATTATTGCTATTTTCATCTAGCAATTGTGTTAGCCCTAAGTTCATGCATGTTAGTTTGAAGTCCAAAACAGGACATCAATATCCTCTTGGAAATAAAGTGTCCAGAATCCTACCCAGTATTCCAAGTATGGTCATTGTTAAGTAGAGAAGAATAACTACTTACTGCATCTTTGATACAATGCTTCTAATGCAGAATTCTGATAACTCCTTTAGCAGCTGATTCATGTTCAGTCTGTAATCAAGGACCACACCCAAGTCTTCATCAGATGTTGATTTTCAAAGCCATGAATATCCCATCTTCTAGGTGTGTTGCTTTTTATCCCCATAATGTAATGTTAAATTTTTTTCCGTTAAAAGACATTTTCTTGCTACAAGTCTGGTCTTCCAAAATGTTCAATTTAGATTGCAATCTTGTTCTGTCATCCTGGATGTTAGCCATACCTCCCACTTTTACATCATCTTTAGTTTTCTTTGAATAAGCAAAAGAGAACATAATTGGAACATCATGTTGCCTTTTGAGCTCTTAAAATTATCTGAGGAAAAAAAACAATTCAGAAAAAAATTAGGAAAAATGTAATACATAGAAATTCAAGTGCTAGGTCAGGTAGGCAAGTACTTGGCTGCAAAGATTTTGTATGGTGCCTGGTTGTGGATTAGGTTCATCTATGAACATACACCTATGCATATTTACCAGCACATATATACCCATATTGTACACAGGTGCAAGGGTAGGCAACCTTGACTCCTTTATGACTTTGTGGACTTCAGCTCCATGAGTCATCCATGCTGGCTCAGGAATTCTGGAAGTTGAAGTCCACAAGTCATAAAAGAGCCAAAGTTGCCTACCCCTGTCCTAGTGTAATGTGGAGATGCCTTTTCTCCTCAGCAGGGAGAAAAGATGGCCTACCCACCCTGCCAAATGGAGAAGTGAAAGAAGAATTGTTGGGCGAGAATGAATATCCAGACAACATACTATTTGCCTGTTCCTTTTATCAAGATGGAAGCAGCTATCTTTGGTGCAAAAAAAGTAAGTCGGAAAATGCAAATTAAATCATGTCCTTCAAAACAGCTGAGATCATAGAAGATGGATGTCCATGACTGCAGAGACTGAGGGTGAGGCAGATGAATCCCCAGGCCTGAAAGCAAGATATGGAAACTTTGAATCAGCAATTAGTTGCTATACTATCTACAGGATTGTTAGTTACAATCTAAAATCTGTTTTTATCAACATGTAAATGGTTACCAGCTGACCTAATAAGGCAAGGATGGACTTGTGTATGAAGGGGGAACACACCTCTCTCCATTGGCTGTTGATTGAAATGGATTGAACTGCTGAACAGAATTCTACTTTGGCAACACCCTGAGCGCAAAGGACTTCTAACCCAATGCACATTGTTCTTAAACGGATCAACATCCTTGTTAATAGAATATCTCTATAGCAGTGTGATATAGTAGTTAGACTATCACCCAGGAGATCTAGATTGAAATTCATCCTAAACCATGAGGTAACTTAAGTTACCCCACATGGTCGTTGTGTGGAGAAATAGGAGAAACGTTGCCTAAGCTGGTTTCAGATTCTGAAAAAAAATATAGTATATACAGTGCTGTAATTCTAACATTAAAGAAAGCCAAGTTACAAACGGTGTTAAGAATAGACAAAATGTTCTCAAAAAAACCTAAGTAGAAGAAAACCTGATTAGTCCTTGGATGGGGACCCCTGGAAAATAACAGGGAGATTGAAAAAAGCATCCAGGAACAGGCAATGCAAAGCATACTCTGTGGCTAAGAAAACATCGTTGATATCTACAAGTAATCATCAGTTCAAAACCCAGTTCAAAAACAAATATAAGTGGTCTTATATTTGTTTTCAAACCTGTTTGTGACTGCCATCCACATTATTCAAATCTGTTTTCTTTGTTCCTTTTCATTGTTAAACAAAAGAACAATCAATAGAATGGTTTGATAATAAACAGTTGATTTAAAATATTATTATACTTGAGATCACTTGGTAAATTTTCAGCTCAATTCTCTGCTATTAGAGTAGAAATCATTGTTGAATATATCATTGGAAAATAAAACCCTGACCTTGAATTTCTGCCCAATATGAAAAAACCTTTGGGAATTATATCTTTAAATAACTTATAAGGAGCTAGTTTATTGTTTTTTTAAAGTACTCTTTATACTATCTCACATTTGACTATTTAGAACTCAGCTAACTGGTATTATTTTAATAAAACAAATTTATAGATAAGTAACTATGGGATAACTGAGGCTTAATCAATTAAAATGCCACAACTAACCAACAAATAAAACTTTGTATAAACTTATCTCCAGTAGACGAAGCTTTTTTTCGTAATGTTTCAATTACAACAGGGTAAAGTCACGAACAGTTCAGACAAACACAGGAAAATTTAGTGGAAGCCCTCTGATATCCTTTTATCTTCGGCCCAGACCTTTTCCTGTTAATTTGGTAGAAGTTTCACATTTGTCATTTTGCCAGCTGTCTCTGTTTGCTTTATAAATACAAAGATCTGTAACATTAAAAAGAATAAATGTCAACATGACAAGTGTAAGTTAAATACTTCTAAAACAAATGCTGCGAACAGTAAATATTAGTAAAGATTATGTCTTTTGTGCACATGTGTGGGATAGTCATTCTTCACACACACACATTTTTTTAAAAAATGTATGTTCGATAAATATTAAAAGGAAATTAATTCTAAGGAGAGCATTAGAAAAAGGATAAGTGCATAAATTTTAAGTAATCAGATTACATTCACTAAAAGGCTAGAATTAGTATGCTTGAAATAGAAGGTTTAGGGGCAAACAGATTAATATGCAAGGTACTTGGAATAATATGGAAAGCATAATTTTGAAAACAGAAAAGTTTACTGAAAGTTTAAATGTGTATTGAGCATATATTATTTTACATGCACTTATCTATACATAAACTAAAACCTTGATAAAGACAAATATATTTATATCTGTATATGTCATCCTAAATAGAGAAAAAGAAACACTAAATTGCATTTGGCTAGATATCCTCAAGGCAGAGGAAAGATACACAGAACTAATAGCTAAATATATTCATAATTGCAGAGGAAAATATATTGACAGAAGATCCTTGGGTAATGGACTCCAGCTGAGTAATTATGACCATTATAACTCCGGAGACAGTAAATGGGAATGAATAGATATTATAGTACAGACTGAAAACGGGGAAAACACAGAACTGAGGTCTGCTTTATCCAAAATAGACATTAATATATACAGTGCCAGTACTGCACAGAGACGATCCAATCTGCTAGGAAGACCATATCTGAGACTCCCAAATAACTGAACTTGGTTATTCCAGAAGGTAATTGTTCTGACTTAATTCCCAGATTAGAAAGAGTTTCAGAAATAGCAACAGCATACAATTCATTTTTTGCTGGATTCTCCTTTAGCATTAAATACTCCTCCTTTCTCAAGGACATATGTCTCTATTCCATTCTTTAACTGAGAAAATATTTGTGACTATTAGTATATGTAATATTCAGCTTTTTGCAAAATAATCATAGGCTTCTCTGTGTGCAAGAGGATAGTATTTACAGCCTTTAACCTTCTGTGGGTCATTCTTTCAACCAGAACAGACCACAAATGGGCCTGAGACCCATTTAACATTTTCGTAGAGACCTTTTGTAGCCACCTCAGCTATCTTAAACTGATTCTATAGTGTTTCCCAAACCTTTAACAACCTGACCTGTTATGTAAGATATTAGCTGTTATGACTCAAACCTGCCTTGGTTCTTTATTTCTCAATCTCTCCAGCCAGTCTTCCACTACTCTGTTAAAACCCAGATACCCTATTCCAGTGATGGCGAACCTTTTTGAGATCTAGTGCCCAAACTGCAACCCAAAGCCCACTTATGTATTGCAAAGTGCCAGCACGGCAACATGCCCCCCTGTGATACCCCTCTGGCAATACCTCCCCCCTGACAACCATGTCCCTCAGTGACATAATTCAAGCTTATTTAAGTATTACACATTTTTAGTGTGATATTTGTTACTGCTTTTGAGAGAGAGAAAGAGAGAGAATGAGAAGGATAACGAGTGAAAGAGACGGAGAATGAGAATGAGAGAAAGAAATAGGGAGAATGAGAGAACAAGAGAGGAAGAATGAAAGAAAGAGAGAGAGAAAGAGATAGAGGAAGAATGAGAAAGAGAGACAGACAGACAGACAGACAGACACACACATACACACACACACACAGATAAAGGTAGAGAATGAGACGCAGAGAGAGAGACAGAGAGAGAGAGAGAGAGAGAGAGAGACTGAGCTACTGCATCCAGTGCTGAGAATGGGAACTGCTCGCCTGGCTTCTCCTAGTGGTGGGGCGCTTCCCTGGTGCCCAGCAGCTTCTCCTTGAGCCCAGGTGACTTCTTTGGAGGCCCAGATGACCTCTACAGGGGTCTGGGTGGCCCCTCTGGAGGCCTGCGTGGCCCCTCCAGAGGCCCAGATGACTTCTCAGTAGGCCTGGGTGGCCCGTCTGGAGGCCTGTCCAACCCTTCTGGAGGCCTGGGTGGCTCCTCTGGAGGACTGTCCGGCCTCTCCTGAGGCCTGGGTGCCTATTCAGAGGTCCATATGGCCTCTCTGGAGGTCTTGGTGGCCCCTCCAGAGGCCTGCACGGCCCCTCCGGAGACCCAGATGGCCTCTCCGGAGGCTCATCCAGCCTCTCTGAAAGCCTGAATGGCCCCTCTGGAGGCACGTCTGGCCTCTCTGGAGGCTCGGGCGACTTCTCCATGGGTGGGACACTTACCCGCTGCTTGTGCTCCTGCTGTCGGCGGGTCTCTCCTCTGGCTTACTGCTTTGCGCGTGCAGGCAGAGATGGCTCTGTGTGCCTGCTGTGGTACATGTCCCATAGGTTCGCTATCACTACCTTATTCTCATGACCTAGCAATTTGTCTCGATTTATTTAGTAGGACATCTACAGATTGAAACCTGATTGTGATAGTAATTGTGACTGTATGGTAATGCTTTTTCTCTTTGCTTTGGCATTTGATTATAATTCCACACTTTTTAAAAAATATAGAGTTATGGTTCTGGCATTTGCAGACAAAAGTTTGGAACTTTATGGAGTTTGATTCATTACATGAGGGGTTTTGGGGAAGGGATAATTAGAATTGACCTTTCCATCCAGGAATGGATTAACATGATTTTTTTTTGTGTGAATTAGATGGGATTCTTGGACTTCTGGTTTGTCTGGATCCAGTTGCAGGGTTTAGGTACACGTATTTTATGAAGTTTAAACTGGGTTAGAAGTATTTTAGATCTACGGGAAATTGTTTATACATACAAATATTCTAAGCAAGTTGGAAACATGTTATTACTTGGTTGAGAGGTCAAGAAAATTGATAACGCTGTAGGCTGTGAATTGTTTGAGAAGAGCAAAACACTCGCAAACCATTTCCATATTTTTGCCAAGAAATCCAAGTGAATGTACTACATGACGCAACCAGGAAATTAGTCTTAGTTAAAGGAGACATAGTCTTCAATCATCTATGATAATTATATAGTCCAGCAAGCTAAAGTGTTATAAGCTGCCAAACCAGTATCAAACAATATATGATGGAAGCAGGACTTATCTGTAATTGTCAGTCTACAGCACATCTATAACTGGCAATGGAAGGAAAGGTGAAAATTAAAAACATAATGAGCATACCAAGATCTTTTCTGAATCCAATGTGGGAGGAGATTATACCTGCAGGAAGCAATCAAAATCCAGTCTTTATAATGCATCCCTTTTCCTTTCACAAAAGGTCAAGACATAGTTAGCATTACATAGAATAAATATTCTTGTTACCATATTGGATTAGAATGGCTGTATGTCCTGCTTTGCAGAATCTACTTTTCAAAGTGGTCATAGATATATATTGTTCTATTGTGAATCAATTTCTAAATGAACAACTTGCTCAATCCAACTTATTTTTTAAGAGCCATAAAAAAAAGAAAATTCAAACTTCCTCATTAAATGTTGACATATGGACTGGGGTGGCAGATGGAGTAACTACTACATATCATTTAATCTGATTTTTCTACTATGCTAGGATCTGTAGTAGTCCTCTTTAAATTAATAATTATTTCTATTTTTGATATGTCATAGATACACCATATTTGGTATAGCATAGATGCATACTGTGAAAATGACCTTTTTGCATATTCTCTGTTTTGTGATGTTAATATTTAAGTAATTATCCAATATTATCCAGTAGCATTCCACATAAAGTAAAAAGAATGTGTAATATTAAATCATTATCAGTAGTGGCTCCACTCAATTCGTGCCAGGTCACAGATCTCTGCACTTTTAAACAAGCACATCTTGTTTGCATAGTATAATGTATCCCACTACAAAATCTTCATTTCCATATAAAAAAAATCTGCTAGTGAATATATGTTTAGCTAGCAACCTTGGGAGTAGGGGTAAACACGTAGTGATGTACCTCTATCACTAACATCAAGTGGCATAAAAATCCATAGAGAACACAGCCATAGGGTTTTAAATAAGAATTGTGGAGCTTAACAGGCCTTTTAATGCATTTAGGATATGGTTCACATCATTTTGGAAACACTAAACTAGCAGAGCATCTAACTGTACTTCTAAGCCCTGAAACTACAAGAGAAATCTGAAGAAAATAATCAGTAAAAATTTGCCAGTATATTCAATATTTCACTAGAATCATGATGAAACTCAATTTGGGATTATGTAGAAGCATCATTCTTTCAACTACTTAAGTGCATTTTCAGGGTATTGTGGATTGCAATTTATAATATCTATACAAGGCTACTGAAGGCTAACACAAATGGTTTGAAAATACGAAAGGTTTAGCACAGTTGAGACGAATCTCAAGGAAAGCCCACAATAAAAGTTTTCACAATTATGAGCAGAATAGATATAATATAGAATAGATATAATAATAAGAATAATTTAATCATAATATTTTTAAGCATGTGACCTGGTTATATTTACCAACACTAAAAAAAAGAATGGTTTTGCACAAATATACTACACATAAAATATTATAGATGAAGACTATTCAAAAACCTAGTAAGAACTTTTGGCTGGACAGCCAAGAATGGCGCATCCTCTGAAATTAAGAGTAATCATTATACTTTCTCTTTTCCATCTTACATATTTTCTGGATTTCTATGAATCAGATACTGACTTGCTATTTTGTTATATAAGAAATCTTATCAATACAGAGAATTAGAGATAGTTCTACTTGAATTATAAATCCAGCAGTTTCAAATCTTCCCGTTTAGGAATTCAGGTGATATATAAATCCAGATACAATCGGAGTAATCTAATGTTCTATTCAGTATCCTTTACAGCAGCCTTAAACAAAGAAGCATGTTCTTTTTATCACATTGTTATCTGATTTGTTAATCACAGGTGTTTGAACTATCTTAGTATAAGTTCCTTCCTTTTTACATCATGAATTTGGTGAGTCATTACACCACAATTACTCATTATGGTGATAATGAACCAAATAAACCGCCAATTGTTTCTATCATTTCCTGAGAATTCATTATTTTCTGACCTTCCCAAATGACTGACAAGATATATTTATTTGCTTTTCTAAATTCTGTTATTGATGTTTCCTTTCTTGGTGCTTGCATATTTTTTGATCTTTTCTTTTGTAATCATGTAACACTGCTGTTTACCAAACAAAATAGAACTCCTGTTTACTAAAGTAGCCTTATCCCATTTCTTCTTTAACTTTTTTTTTTAAAAAATGATAATATATATAAAATACTAAAGACTGCAGTATTTTATTGGTAAGAAATCATTTTCCATATTAAATTGGGAGCCATAAGGCTTTCTAGAATTTTCAAAATTGCGCCTTGATTATTATAATTTTGGCTGAACATACAGTATCAATTTGATATTGTAAAAAGTTATACTGAGCAATTCAAAACAAATTCTGGAAATTAGTTCAGAATCCAAAGTATTACTTTAAATAACTGTAAGCATTAGATGGTAAGGTCCATTTTGTCAGATTTTCAGTTTACAGGTGAAACTCGAAAAATTAGAATATCATGCAAAGTTCATTTATTACAGTAATGCAACTTAAAAGGTGAAACTAATATATGAGATAGACTCATTGCATGCAAAGTGAGATAGTTCAAGCCTTGATTTGTCATAATTTTGATGATTATAGCTTACAGCTCATGAAAATCCCAAATTCACAATCTCAGAAAATTAGAATATTACATAAAATCAATAAAACTAGAATATTACATGAAATCAATAAAACAAGGATTGTACATTGAACTATATCAGACCTCTGAAATGTATAAGCATGCATATGTACTCAGTACTTGGTTTGGGCCCCTTTTGCAGCAATTACTGCCTCAATGCGGCGTGGCAT
>JANHFO010005540.1:63172-73329 GCA_032468095.1 Pareas carinatus
TGTTTATTCATCTGGTTAACAGGCTAATGTAGAAGGGCTTGACATGATGTTGAATCTCACTTTTAAAAGTCTGGAAAATTTTCCTTCGCGAACTGCTCCGCTGACGTGGTGAGAAGTAAGGATTCCAGCAACTGCAATCAGCTTGAATTATGGCCGAGGGGGATGACAGTTTTACAGCCGAAGCTGATGCCTATCTGGAAGAAATGGTAGGAGAGAATCTGTTTGCCTTCGCTAGAGCTGTTTCACAGCACGGACAAAATTCCCCCACTCCTCCTCCTCCTGAAGTAAGATGGCAAACAGATCAAAGCTTGATCTGTTTTCCTCAGAGTTTTACAAGGGGCTCAGATGTGGGGGCTGTGTCAAGTGACCCATTCCAGCATGATCCAGGAGTCCTCACCCTGTCTCAAGTTTCAGAATCCGCTCAGCGGAGCAGGAGACAGGAGGGAGGGGTGGGGACCGGGAGGAGGAACTGGCATTCACAAAGCCCCAGCGAATCTTCATTCCTCCAGCTGGAAGCTGATTTTAAATCTCTGTCTGCAAGGGAAAGGCAGCCCACCCCCACCCCCCTGCCACAGGAGCTTTTGCCCTGCCTCCTCCAAAATTTCGATTTCCCCCTGATGACTGGGCTGAGGGTGAAAGGCTCCAGGAACAGGAGGGACTGTGTACTTTTTACTCTCTGAAGAATGAGGCCTCCTCCGGGGCAATGGCCCATCGTTCGCTTTTAAATCAACCTGATGTTGGGTCAAACACTGTGGCCTGGTGTTGGGGGGAGGTGATTTTCATAAGCCTCTGCCACGAACTCCTGATGACCCTGGACTGTTGTGGGATGCATGTTTTGACCCCCAACAATCTAACCTACCGCCACCCCGAGACGGTGGCCAGAGGCAACAAAGGGAAGCTGTTACCGCTCCCCCATCCCTGCAACGTGCTCGATGGGGGAAGCTCCATTCATACAGGCTCAGGGCTTTTCTTGGACGGGCCGAAGGCAAAGGTCCCCAAACCCGCTGCCGCGAACTCCGCCTCGCAGCCGACAACCCTCGCCTCGATGTCGGGTGGCTCCGCCCCCGCCTGATGCCCATGGTCCTCAGCCTTGGGGCCCCATACCCCAGTTTTCTGTTCATGCTCTGCCAACCTTCCAAGTTTGGTTTGATGGTGACTCTGACCAGTTGAGGTATTATTTACATGATGCTCGACGTTTTCTGCGTCTATATGGGGCCTGGTTCCCAGATGATTACTCCAAAATTACGGCCATTACTACATGCCTGGCTGGTGATGCCAGGGCTTGGTTCGTTGATTTGTGTGATAGGGAGGCCCCCGAAGTGCAATTCCTTGATGATTTTGTGCGGGCCTGTGGCTCAGGTTTGAGAATCCCATGGAGGCGAGGCAAGTCGAACTTGACCTCAAATCCCTGAAGCAAGGTGGGGGCCCCATACGCACATATATACAGACTTTTCACCACTTGGCTTCGCTAGTTGACGACTGGTCTGAACACACGCTGATGGACCAGTTCCACTCTGGATTGAACAAGCGTCTTTCTGACTGCATTTTTCTGCATGGCATTCCGCTGACCCTACAAAATTGGTATCAGTCTGCTCTCCAGGTAGATCTTGAGATGCTGAAATATCACCCGTCTGCAGCACATGCCATTCCACCCTCTCGGACAGCACCTGTGCCTCATGCCGAACCCTGGGGTGACCGCCTGATAGGCCGTGGGAGAGGGGCTCGGGATCAAGTTCGCTGCTTCCGCTGTGGGGCTCCAGGCCATTATGCGCCGAATTGCCCAGATCTGAAGTCACACTCGCGACCAGCTCAGCGCCTGTCGGCCAATCCCTCATCAAAACAGTCCAAGCCACCACTCAAACGACCATCAGAGAAGAGCAGATCGGCTCAGGTACGGAAGGTAGCAACTGCTCTTCCGACGGAAGAGCCAACACCAGATCCTGATTTCTCGGGGGTGACCTTTTACGAGAGCGACAGTGAGGGGGATGACGACCCAATGGTGAGTGGTCCAGTACAACCCGTTTCTGTTAACGTGGACATTTTTATTCCCTTCTCAGGGAACAGAGGCCATGCAAAAGCCCTGTTAGATCCTGGGAGCACCCATTGTAGCATTAACCTTGCCACTGTCCTGTCTTTAGGGCTCTGCCTCCGACCCCTCAGAACTCCCATGACCTTCGAACAGGTCAATGGCACCCTGGCAGGTGGGCAACCTGCTAAGTATTTAACAGAGCCCCTGGTGTTGATCTACGGACCCCACCGAGAGACTTTACGTTTCATTGTGGTTCCGGGACAACAGGATAGCGTGATACTAGGCCTCTCTTGGTTTAAGAAGTCGGGCCCCCTAGTGGTCTGGTCCGAAGGCGCCTGGTATCCCGCAGCCCTGAAAGCCCTCCAGAGTGTTCACTGCCCTACCATGGGGTATGGAATCCAGAGAGGTGTCGACCACGGGGAGGCTCGTACAGAGACCTTGATGTCAGCCAATGCCCATCCATCAGAGGAGGTGGTGGGTACTGTAGTACCGTCTGAGGAACTGCTCACACCACTGCTCACTGTTCCATGTAGGGAGAAGAAAGAGCTGTAGGACTGTGCTGAGATTAAAACAGCTTTTGAAAACGCTATGGCCTCGGACGCGTGGTACCAAGCACATCCATCCGATTTCACCCTTCGGGATGGTTTCGCCTGTAAGGGGAGTGTGATCTATGTTCCTGATGACCAAAGACTTTTTGTGATGCAAATGGCCCATAACGGTAACCAAGCTGGACATTTTGGATTTGTCAAGACCCTCCATTTGGTCAAGCAACAATTCTGGTGGCCAGGCATGAAAAAGGACATCAAGGAGTACACTTTTTCATGTCCTGCTTGCGCAACTATGAAGCGATTGCTCTTGAAACCTTACTGCACTTTCAGCCTCAGCCCAGTTATGCCCCCTCCACCACCATCTCGAAGGATGCGGGGGGCAGCAGCATTACGAGATAGAGGGTATTCTGAATGCCCGAACCTTGAGAGGGAAGTTGCAGTGCCGAGTCAGCTGGAAGGGAGATCCTATATCTACGGCTCAATGGGTGCTAGCGACCAACGTTGCCGACCAAAAATGATACAACGATTCCGTCGTTGTGGTCCCAAAGAACCAGACAAGGATGCTGACCGTTGAGTCCGTCTCTATGGACATCAGTCTTTTCTTTTCCCTTCCTTGCTTTTTCTCCTCTTCCTGTTTTCTCTTCCTATGTCTGCAGGTTCGCCTTTTCCTGAGAGGTCCGGATGTCAACTCCCAGATCCTCTGCAGGTTCGTCTTCTTCCCGAGGGATCCGGATGTCAACTCCCAGATCTTCTCTGAGTTGCCATGGAGGCAGACGAGGGGACTTGGGCATCGCCTTGCACCTGGCCCTTAACTATGTGGCTGAGCGCGTGATGAGGAGAGGAGGCAGAGACGCAGATTCTGACCGTGGGAAAGATCCACCCAGAGAACCTCAGTTTGAACATGGACCCTGTATTAGGTTGTCCTTCCTATAGAGTCCGCTCCCTAGAAAATAAATAGCCTTTAAGAACAAACGTTCGTTTTGGATTGTTTATTCATCTGGTTAGCAGCCTAATGTAGAAGGGCTTGACACCCGTCCAAACTGGTACAATGATTCATGCTGAGGAATCGCATGCAGCAACATGGGGAGTGCACCGCCGCTTACGCCACAGCCACTGGATTACGCTGGACGATGCCATCGAAGAGGCATTCCTCGTGGAGTCCCAAAACATGGCGTCCTCCATCCAGGCGAGAATTCCGGGAGCTGAGCCGGCCCCAAAGGATTGACTCCATCACAACAACATATGGGACTCCAGCTTCTCGAGCTACTCTAGCACCAGAAGTGAAGAGGTCCACCGAATGCACAGGCGCCCAGAGAGACCCGGCCACAGATGCCCCGGCTGCAGTGGCGACCGCGTAAGGGCAGCTTGCCGATTCCAGGACCAACACTGCCACAAGTGCAGGGGGAAAGGCCAAATCGAGAAGATCTGCCACTCAAAAGACTCCTCGCCCAACCACAGACACCACAAGCACTCCAGCGACTCGAACACCAGGAGCACGCAAACCTCCCAGGACCAAAAAGATCACCGCGACCACAGACGCAGGGAAAAGAAGACCCTTCAGATGAGGGTCGCGAGGAACAACAATGACATCACGGCAAAGTGGAAGGCCACCGTGACCCTCTGGCAAACACCCTACCGGATGGAGGTGGACACGGGATCGGCAGTCATGCTGATTGCTTGGAGAGACCTGAAAGTGGTGAACCCCAAACTGCACCAGAGGGACCTGAAGCCGTCATCCACCTCCCTCAAGGACTTCCAAGGTAATCACATTCCCATTCTCGGGAAGACTTTCAGGGCCCGCTGGACATAACAGTCACCCGGGATGACCTGCCGACATTGTTGGGGCTGGACTGGTTTGGGAAGCTGGGCATTGAACTGACGGGGATCCACAGGATCTGGGAGGAAGGGACCAACAGCCTCATCCGGGAATTCAAGGATGTTTTCAGCAGCGAGCTCGGCAAGTATAAGGGGATCCCGATCTCATTCAACCTAGACCCCACCATAAGCCTGATCAGGTTAAAGCCAAGATGGGTTCCCTTCGCAATCAAACCCCAAGTGGACACTGAGCTGGACATCTCATCGCCCAGGAAATCCTCGAGCCCATCGACCACGCGCGATGGGAAACACCCATATTAACCCCCCTTAAGAGTGATGGCTCAATCCGCATCTGCCTGGATTACAAGTGCACACTCAACAAGGCCTTACAGCAGAGCGCCTATCCCATTTCAGTGATCCAGCATCTGCTACACTCCTTGGGGCCAGGCAAAAATTTTGCTAAACTCGATCTGGCCCAAGCATACCAGCAACTCCCGGTGGACAAAGCCACTGCAGAAGCCCAAATGATCGTAACACACTGGGGAGCATTTAAATGCAACTGGTTGCAGTTCGGTGTCAGTGTGGCACTGGGGATCTTTCAGAGCATCATTGAGAGATTGCTCTTGAAGATCCCTGGAGTCGTGCCCTACTTTGATGATGTACTCGTCATAGCGGAGCACGGAAAACAACTGCTCCTGAGGTTGAGGGCAGTCCTAACCACTTTCAGAGCAGACGAACTATGTCTTAAAAAGGAAAAGTGTAGTTTGGGGGTCAGCGAGGTGAATTTCCTCGGCTATAGAATAGATGGCCGAGGCATCCACCCCACCGCGGATAAGGTCACAGCAATACGAGAAGCCCCCAAACCCCAGAATAGGCAGGAGCTCCAAGCCTTCCTTGGCTTCCAGAAGCATCCCGATGGAGCTCTGGAATCTCCCACAGACATGACCTCGTCCTCTGCTGATGATCCAGAAAATGAATCGTGCAGGTCCTGGCGCGCTTATAAGTGGCTGGCCCATCTGCATGACTATGTATACAGATGAGGCAGGGAGCTATCTGGGTAGAGAGGGGTGTTGTATCCCGGGGGAGGGCATTGCCAAGCGCGGGAATGCCCAGCACTCCGATTGACAGGCTGCCACCCTAGCACGAGTATATAGGGGGCAGCCCACCGGTTGGGCACTATTCCTGTATATGACCACCATCACGGATAAAGGTATCAACCGGAGTGTGTCTCTGCCTCGTTCCTCACTGACCCACAATCTAACCTCCTTTGGGGTATTGATATGATATCCTTCTCTTTCCAGCATGCTGATTCTTAGGCTATGCATAAGAGACACATCACTGAGGAGGAATTTAAATGTGAGACTAAGTGAGATCTTCCAAGTGAGGTGAGAGAAAAAAAACTATTCAATTTAACAATTCCACATCAGATATATATACAGAACAGTCGATGTCTGCTTTAGAAATGACCCATAAAAACATCCTGTGATTTTTGATGGTCATTTGAAATGCACAAGTGTGTCTTCCTCTTCTTTATTTTTTCCTTTTTGAAAATTTTTCTAGTTAAAATAACATGTTTTCCAGCTTCTTGTTCATCCACTACATTGCAGTGGGTATACTGTATACCATCCTAATTAATATCTAGTCATTTGTTTCAAATAACTTTTCCAGGTCACCAAGACTGGAAAACTATGAATCACCATTTTCTCTGAACTTTTTCTACTTGTACTCAGATACTATATGGAGAAATATACAGACAAAAAAATAATACACATCTGCAGAAGTCCATCTCCTGACCGACAATCAAGGAGCAATTTGTAAGCTGAAGAACAGAGAACAAAATTTTCCTGGAGGAATGTTAGTGCTTCAGAGGTTAATATAATTGCAGATATCCTTCAAAGGAATCTGTTTTAAACTTTGTACATTAGTGCACTGACTTGCTTAGAAGCTGACAAACAGACAGTGCAGATCTTTTTATATAGCTTTTAATAAATCTTTTAAATAAATAAATAAATAAATAATTTTATTTGTATCCCGCCCTTCTCCCAAAGGACTCAGGGCGGCTTACAGGCATATAAAAGCACAAACAACATAAACACTAAAACATATTTAAAAATATTAAACAAAGCCTGAATTTAAATTAAAAGGGGGAGTAATAAAATGATTTCCCAATAAATTACAAATGTTTAAAATAATTTAACCCAGATTTAAAACGCAGGAGGACAAGGAAGCGGCTATCCCACGCCAGCCTGTTGGAACAAGTGGGTCTTTAGGGCACGGCGGAAGGTTTGAAGGTTGCAATCATTCTTATAGCAGGGGGAAGATCATTCCAGAGGGTGGTAAGAGCTGTGGTGGCACAGTTGATTAGAATGCAGTATTTGCAGGCTGACCCTGCCCACTGCCAGCAGTTCAATTCTCACTGGCTCAAGGTTGACTTAGCCTTCCATCATTCTGAGGTCAGTAAAATGAGGTTGGTGGGGCCAATATGATGACCTGTAAACACTTAGAGAGGGCTGCACAGCATTGTGAAGTGGTATATATGTCTAAGTGCTTATGCTATTGCTATATATATACTTCCACTAAGAACTAAGGTCTGTTCATTTTTTGCCTAAGCTAGAATAGTAATCAGAAGATACACTAGTTCTTCCAGGAGAATGAGTCACTTCTTTGAAATGCTTAGCTTTTCTTTTCATTCTCTTTGTGTTTGGAATGAATAGCAATGTCAGCTTTAGGCCAAAATTGTGGTCCTTGTGATATGAATCAAATGTTTCCTAAACATTAATTATATGTCAAGGTCAGTGAATTCCGTTGGTTTTTTTTTATAAGCAAGATAAATCCTATATATATGAGGAATTCAAAGGTGATATAAAATACTCGTGGATTCAATACTTTCTTTGTTTGAGCTAAATATAGATTTACATTTTTGGTTCACCATTAGGAAAGCCATATATAAACTGATTAATTTGTTTTTTGTGTGGGAGACATTTACATTCAGGGAGTTACTTTATATCTCTCCAAAGAAATGAGCAGCAGTAAGGAAATTCACTATTATTTAACTCCTCTCGCTTCTTTTTACAAATACATTTGAGCAAATTAAACTGAACTCGGAGATTTCTTTTCCAAAGCTGTGCTCATAGACAGTTCAAGCGATGCAGTAATAATATTAGAAAGATGGATTCATTGAATGGGAAGACAAGGGAGTACACATTTTTATCCATCAGTTTCACTATGAGATTGTCAGATATATTTCAGTTCAAAATATATGTAACATACGCCAGATGCTGCCTGACTGTATCCAACGTGATACAGGCACCATGAATCCATGGCCCACATTTTTCTGTACAGCTGTTTCTACACATAAAGTTCATTTTATTTCTCCTTGCCTGGTAAAATCCCAAAGTAATTCTAAAATTTCCACATACAAAGTCAACTTTCTGATGAAAGAGTCTCTATCTCCCTTGATACTGCCAAATTTTTACAATGAAAGCAAGATAAGACCAAACCTGGCTGTTGCCTACCACTTAATGTAGTATAACTGTCATTGACTTTTGAACCACGCTGTATAAGTAGGTGGATGATAGATCGATATTAGATATTGTATACAGGTGATAACAGCAAATGCTGTTTGGAAGGCAAAGGGTGGTCACACCAAATATTGATTTGATTTGATTTGGATTTCTCTTCTGTTCATTTAACTTCCATTTCGTTAATTATAAAAATAAACTATTATCACTTTTATTTCTGAAAGCAATCTTAATTTACAGCATTATTGCACAAATATCTAACACTTTTGTAAAGTGCTGTATGTGTATGAGTGAGAAAAAGGATATATATATATATATATATATATATTTGAATGCCTCAGATATTGGTCATTGGAACATGCATCTTTAAGCCACACAAAACAATGTTCTTCTCCCACTAGAAAATACGAAAGTGCACAAAAGTTAACTTTGAAAGGTTGTTGCTTTGGCATAAAACCAAAAAATACAACTCAGCAGAAACATTTAGTCTTTGTACAAGATAAAAAATGAGTGACAGGGGAAAAAATATGAAGGGCTTTTTTTTAAAAAAGAAAGCTAATAAAAAGATTATTGGGCTTCTTTCCATAAGCTCTCTCACAGCACACTGAAAGTAACATATGATATTTTGCTTCTCAAAATATCTCAAGATGTTCATGTGAACAAATAATTCCTAAGGTTTTTTTCCCCTTTCCTTTTTCACAGAATGATCTTGGAATAGATACATGTTTAGGGACTCTACTTTAGGGAGTCCCAGATTAAAAAATCATGTTTTGGATGCACTGAATTTATCCTAATACTCAAGATATACTGTATTTTGTTCTTGCTTTTAAGTATTTGTTATAAAAATATTTTATACAGTAATAACAAACAGAAAGTGAAGGAAAAGAATAAAGAACATATATAACAAGTAAACAAATAGAGAAAGTAAAGAGAGGAGAGGAGAATGAAAAGAAACAGAAAAAGAAAAGGAAAGATATAAAGAATTGGCTTCCAATCACCTTTATAGCAATTACAAATAAATTTATCAAGTATCCTCCCTAGGTTACAGTATAATTTCCTAATTGCCATATCTTAATCTATTGATCAAATTCATAGATCACCAGTTTATTTTTTTTTCCTTTTCCATTTAATATATTCTTTGTTTTCTTTCAGAAATCAGTAGAAGTCTTGCCTCTAATATTTATTTACACTCAAAATTTAATTCAAAAAATATGAGATCTATAAGTTATAGGTTGACCAGCCTTTGCATAGTTTGTCTGAACAAGCAAAGATAAATCTAAGCTTCCTCTTCTGGCTTCTTTGGATAGAAATGAGAATCCATAGATTGGTGGGAGCTGATGCTTCCATTCTCATTGCTGCATCAAATGAGAGGAAACAAGAAACCAGGAGTAATATTCTTAATGATACTTTTTACTCAAGGATTTGTCCTTACATATGCAAGAACAGCTCACTCTAGAAAAACATGAGACGGTCAAGTATTTCTTTTCTTCTATAGTGCATTAAAATATTATTGCTTACAGCATGTGATGCATTGTATATATTATTAGTGTCAACAGGATGGATCAGAGCAAGTCATGGAGCAATAATTATGTTAAAAGTGAAGTGAGCTACAAAAGGCCAACCGTTTCCTTAGTTAGAGCTCAGATAATTTGATCTGGCATATGACAAAGTGCTTTTAGACAGTACCAGCATCTAAGTTCATTTGCAAGAATGTTTCTCAAAGGGAAATATCTATCCTGCAACCTGGATGAAAAGTTCTTACACCGAAACAGAAACCAGATTATGTAGTGGGCGAAGGTCATGCCAACCCACAGATATTCTAATTATTTATGGCTACTTTACAAAATGTAACACCTACTAGCTCACTTGCAATCTATAACTCTTAAAACTTATATTTAATACTAAATGACTGGTCTTTGTAGGTTCTGAAGCATCAGATTACACTAATTTCAAATTAGAAGGCATTTCAAATCTAGGAAATTGTATCAATCTGAATAATAAACCAATCAATGAAATGCAACAGTGTTAAATGCCCAAAATGTCTATTTACTATCTTTTGCCAATTAATTATGCTACTATCAAAACTTGTAAAGTTTTCAGAGGTAAATAATGTACCAAAGTAATATCAGAAAATACAGTTTCAGATTAGCATCCATCACCTGCAACCACTTCTGTTAGTAAAAGGGTTGCATTGACCAACATTAATGAAAACATGGCATAAATTTGCAAATAACCTGTATAATA
>JANHFO010005541.1:37136-52640 GCA_032468095.1 Pareas carinatus
TCTATCTATCTATCTATCTATCTATCTATCTATCTATCTATCTATCTATCTATCTATCTATCTATCTATCTATTAACTATCTTGAAGATTTTCTGTTGTCAGTGAAAGAGAGGCATAGAATTCAGAATCCAATGAATGTATTGGATTGGCAAGGAGACCATCCTGTACCAGACACACAAAAACAGGGATATATTTTTAAAAAAGCTTCACTCAAAACAGAAAAAAGTCTTAAAAACCCTATCGCTCAAACATTTATTCATAAGGATTACCTATCAACTAGGACCCAATGTTGTTTCCTTGACACAAACATTCTGACAGAAAAGTATGAGATTTTTCACAACCAAAGTAAAATAGTCAAATGACATCCTATTCTTCAGGCCTACTCTTTTTTTTAAATAGAACATAGGAAGACTAAAGAATGGAGAGACAAAGAGCAGAGAAGACAGACAGACAGACAGACAGACAGATAGACATGTGCCTTTTGGAAATTTCAAAAAGGCCCTTTCTTCATGATAATCCTTGTCTAAATTCCCAAATGCAAAAATGGCCCCAGTAATTCAGCTAAACTGAAATTATATTATTATTTCTTTCTCAAAAGCAGAATGGCATAGAGTTTGATTTATACCGTATTAATGAAAGTGTAATTAATTTATTATAATACCTGGGAACCCTGCAAGCAGTTTAATTATGTCAGCTGATCAAGAATATTTAATTTGGAAAGTGAATATTCTATTTTGTTGATGCTTAGGTCACTGGTAGTCAAATTAATGGTGAAGGAAACACAATTGCAAACTTTTAAGACCTTTCCCCCTTTCCTACATATTCTAGTAGCTCTTAGACATTCTGGTATTAGTTTACTGCAGGAGTAGGCAATCCATATGTTTTAGAATTCAATACCCATCAGCATCAGCTAACAGAACCCGTAGTGACTCTCAGAGTTATAAACAAAAGCTAACTAGTAAAAAACTAGATTGACCACCTCTGGTTTATTTAAACACAAAACACCATCTCCATGTTAATATACAGGAACCATTTCAAAGGGAACAACAGAGCAAGTTCTTAGAAAGACATAAAAAGGGGACAATGAAGAGATACAGTAGCCATTTTTAAAAAAAAAAATGTACAGGTAGTCCGTGACTTACAACAGTTTGCTTAGTGATCATTTGAAGTTACAATGGCACTGAAAAAAGCAACTTATGACCATTTTTCACACTTGTGAACATTGGAGCACCCCGATGGCCACGTGGTTTACATCTGGATGCTTGACAACTGAATCCCATGTATGACGGTTGTAGTATCCTGGGGTCACGGAATCTCCTTCTGCAACCTTCTGCCAAGCAAAATCAATGGGTCAACCAGATTCACTTAACAACCGAGTTACTGATTTAACAACTGCAAAGATTCACTTAACAAATGTAGCAAGAAAAGTCATAAAATGGGGTAAAACTCACTTAACAAATTTCTCACTTAGCAACATGAATTTTGGGTTCAATTGTGGTTGTTTTTAGAGTTTTATGCTATGTGATTTGATTTAAATTGGTTTTAAATTTGACTCAGCCTTTCTATTTTGTCATTTTAATTCGGTTTTTAATCTCTGTAATTCTTGTTCCTCGTATTGTATTTTCCCCTTGTATGTTTTTATTGTGGCTGTACACCGCCATGGGTCCCCTGTGGGGAGAAGGGCGGTATAGAAATCCAATAAAAGTAAAGTAAAAGTAAAATAACAAAATGAATAATCCTAAGAAGATGAAAAATATGGTAATTCCAGATATAAAGGAATGGAATATTTTATTTCTCCCTTGAGAAATTTTTGAACAGGATTCGTCAATATTGAAGGTTTAGTTTATCTTTTTAAAGACTTAAAGAATCAAAATTACAACTTGAGATATAATTAATATATGATTACTAGTTTTTTGTTTGTTTGCATTTTCTTATGTAAAGTTCTTCCCTTTTTATTTTTATTTTGTATTATTTTATGTATGTCTGTTTGAATTTGTAAAAATATTTGATTGAATTTTAAAAAAATAAAGGAGGAAAAATCTGATATGATACATGAGTGGCTGGAACAAACATTACAATTTTCCTCCCACTGGCATTCAATTCTAACTTTATAATATTGCTAGCCGTAGTACTGAATTTTTGAGTTAGCGCTGTCCAAGGTACTGAATCCTTTTCGTTCTTTTTGCACCTGTCAGATCCCTTGCATCTCATTGTTTGAGCAGTTGTCTACTTCAATTATAAAATTACGATGAAACGGAAAAACAGTTCTCCCTAATAAGTTATTTAAAGAGATGAAGATTTTACTCTGAGAAACAGCATTTTATTGATATTAAATTGGGGGGGATCTTCCCCTTCTGATTAGTGCCATTACAGTGCATATTGCTTGCACAAACACACACACACACACACACACACACACACCCTGGCAAGATGTAATTTGGACCAAAAAATGGTAAATGCAGTGGGAAAAACATTTCAAATTATTTGCCTTTTTTTCAAAGTCTAGATTTCCATGTTAAATGCTAGAAATGCTTGAACCAACTTAATCTTCATGAATGGCAATAATTTACCATTTCAGCCTGTCGCCATTGAAAATGGAGCTGTTCACTCTTGAATCTGTTGCTGTCAATGAACCTATTCAGGAGTTTGAATCCAGAGTTCTCATATCCTACAGGTATCAGGATGACCTTTGGGTATTTCTATATAGAGAGTACAATGAGAGAAGGAGACAGGAGATATTCTCTTACAATACATGCTCCTCATTTAGAAAGCGAATGGTACACATATTGTTATATGGATCAAGTTTTATTCTAGTAGACATTCAAGCTTATTGTCTAAATACTGCAGGGATAGTGATGTCATTTCAGTGATGTCAGAACAGAAGTGCAATTTAAGGTGAAGATACGTTTCATAAACATTCCACTTTATCAATACCTGTAAGGAGCTACTTATTTTCTTTCATGTAAAACTATCAATGTAAATTATGCATCGATACTTTTTCATGCTGATAGTTGTGATTTGAATGTTTTTAAAAAGTAATTATGATTCAGGAACTCTGGATTATTTATAGAGATTATGTAGCCCTGCTAATTATATCTTGATTGAGACTACAAGGTTTACCAAAAGAGAAGTACAAACACAACAACATTCACCTTAGCTGATTCAAGGAATTTATTAGACATAATTAGATTTCTCAAACAAATTGAATAACATTTGCTTCAGCTAGATAAAATGATAAATAACTTGTCTAATTAATATCCTTAGAGGATTCTTAATATGGATTGATCAGATCATTCCAGATCATTCAGAAGGGGACTTTCTATGACATCTATGTATAAGTTGGTTATAAAGTTCTGGAACATAGAACTATATTTATTGTTTATGCCATGAAGGTTAATTTCTTTCACCTTTGATACAGCTGCTTACATTTAGAATTTGTTGCCAAACTGCTGACATGAATACATTTATATATTTCTGTTCACTTTCAGAACTGCTAACCACATTAAGCATATTTGAAATTTCATGCATATTGGTTTTTCCATACAGCAAGTCAAAGTAAGGGGCACTGCATGCTGAGTAAGCCTTCTTCTTGGAAATAGACATGTTTAAAGGGGCAGAAGCCTTAGCAAAAATGATGAAAATAGAATTTGGCCATCATAACACTAGATCTGTCCCATTCAGGATAAGGACACAAGTCAGAACTTAACAACTTATAATAAAAGAACCTATCAGGACACAGGAAGGTCTTGTTTCTCATGGAAGACATCACTACCTTGATTTTGAATCAATTTTAATAGTCTTTCCTTTGTAATAAAATAATCTCTTAAACTATATTCTATGCTTGACAAATTCAGAGCTCTTCACAGATAGATTCTATATTTTGATATATAATTTAAGATCATACTTTAAGTTTGAAGATGCAAACCTTTCTCTTCCCAGCATCATATCAACAAAGCTAATATTATTGACTCAAATAGGAAAAGCCAAACTGCATATGTTAATGTCTTTCATTAATAAACTTTTCCATCATAATCAAGTTGCCATCTATCTCTTTGAAATAGCCTGAAGCAATGTTCAGTACGCATGGAAAATGACATTTTGTTAATTAAGTTCATTTTACATTTAAAACACATATTCATCATCCTTTAAAACAGTGGTCACCAATCTGTGGTCTACAGATCACTGGTGGTCCATGAGAAAACTTTGGTAGTCCGCAGGGGGTTGGGGTCGAGCCAGCGGGCTGCTGGAGCAGTGAGTGAGACTGGAGCACCAGAGAGCAGCAGCCCACTATAGTGCCAGAGCATGGCTCACTGCAGCAGCGAATGAGAATGGAGCACCAGAATGTGGCCTGCCAGGGTTTGCCCAGCGAAGTGCCGAAGTGCGTCCTGCCATAGCATGGCCCACCAGAGTACAATAGCGAGCGAAAGCATTTCGCCAGACATGCATCCACAATTGAGTCCACAATTTCTGTTGGTAAGTGAGACATTTTTATAAGCTTTTTAAATTTTGTTATATTAAATAGGTGTCTTTTATATTAATAAAATGGAAGTTCTCTGATCCTTACTTTACAAATGTATTTATCTGTTTAAAAAATTTACATTAGTGGTCTTGTGAAATTTAAAATTATGAATTTAGTGGTTCCTGTGGTCCAAAAGGTTGGCGACCACTGCTTTAAAAGACTAGCCCATAATTTATTAAAAGGACATTCCAAGTCAGAATACTGAGTTCCTGCAACAGTTTAGCATCAATCTTAACTCTGTATAAAAGTAAAATAGTTTAGTTAGCATGAGAAGAGCATCTACTTTCTACAGAGAGGCAACCAGGACTTTTGCAATAAAATAGAGACAGACATTCAGCAATGAATTGTTATTGATTGCAAACAAATCACAAACATCACCCTCTGCATATAAATGCTCAAACTCTTTCCAGTGCTAATAGTAGTTCAGCTTCAAATAACATTTCTGAACCAAATTGAACAGTCAAAACATACTGTATTTTAACTGAGTGTATTGTCATTCACCAGTTTTAAACAATCCAACCTCTTCCTACTGCATGACAAAGTTTTCAAATAATTGGATAAGGATCAGCTGATTGCTATTGTTAACTTCAGAAGAAAAGAAAGGTTTACCTGCCATTTTCAAATTTTGACCATCCCAAAGGGTCAGCTTCTCAAGGAGTGATGATTGCATTTAAATTTTCTTCCCCAAATCAACAAAATATATTTTGCAGCTTTTGATGTTTGAAACACAACAGAATTTTGACTGAAACAGAAATTGAGTATTATAAAATAAGCCACAATAAGTCTATATTACCTGCATAGATGCTAGCAGGGCAGCAATTGTACAAAACTCACAAGGGGAAAATTGATGTTAGGATATGGGAGAAGATAAGCTATTATTAGAAAAATGATTAACTTTCCACCTGAGAACATTTCCATCACTTTATTGTTACACAGCTTAATACCTGTTGGGCTTTGCATTAGCTTCAAGGAATGCATAAATAGGAATGGAATTGTTCAATTCAAATGACAGAAAATTATAAAGCTCATTGAAAAATCTGAGCTTGTTAGAAGATTCTCCTGCTCAGAATCTCTATCTTGTTGTTCATCTCCTCCAATCACCTGTGCTGGAGTTTGGTTAAACTAGTGGTGGAAGTAAGTGTGATGGTTGTGATTTGCTTGCAATCAATGACAATTTGTTGTTGCTGAATGCCTATGTGCCTGTGTTTTCTTTGCAAAAGCCCTGGTTATCTCTCTCTAGAAGGTAAGTGCTCTTCTTATGTCAGCTAAGTGAAAGCTGTTAGTCTGGTAATCAGAGACTATAAAACCCTCTAATTTGGAGCTAAATTCTAGTTTAACTGGAAGCTCCTGCCCAACTATCAAAAGGTCTAATTCTAATTGTGTATGTAATGGTTTTTGAGATAAATCACTTAAGAAATAAGAATAAAAGAGGATGAAGCTGAAATCTGGAAAATGTCAAAAGCTTTGTACAATGGCAGTATTATAGCCAGCCAAGTTAATTTGAGGAGCAATTGTTGCTAATTGGAAATAAACTACTTACTCAAGCAGGAGCTTTTAAATTATAAATTAGAAGGAGGAAAAACTCCAGATTCTTCTGCTTTCCCTCAGGCTTAGAACTCATGAAAAGAATCTCATATATTGGAATGACAAAAGTATTCAACACTGTTCTTTAAAACAATAAAATAATTCCTTTTATATTTAAATTTCTGGCTATTATTAGCATTTACAAGAACAAAAAGGGAAATTTTCTTGGTCTTTGAATAGAACAGCATTGGGTTTGGAGAATATTTTATCAAGCCAATATAATAAAAAAAATTTTCCAGATCAGGTTTCTTGGGAGTTTGTAGACTAATCTGGGAGGAACTGTGTGAAATATAAAGAAGAGAGAAAGGTCCCGTTAGATTCTTATTGTAATATATCTATTCCAACCACCTCTTTCTAGTTAACAGCTGTAGGCCCTATAATTCTCTAGAGCTTTTTTTGTGCTATGAGTAAGACCTGCACTGAAAATAATAATAAAAACCCCAAGTTTTGTCATTTATGTAAAATGCTTGAGGGAAGGATAGAAAGCAGGGAGAATATTGAAATCAAAACTGTACCTTTACTTTATAGTGATTCTTGCATCAGGCTATTAGTAGTTTACCATAAATCATTCCAACCAAAAATTTGGTGGCATGTGTGATTATTTGGTGATGGATAAGAAGACTGTTAGTTGTACTTTTCATTCAACTCATTGCTTCTAGTCTTTTATCTGAGTAGCATTATTTGGATGACCTAGTCTATCAGCAACTGATTTATTCAGTAGAAGACATCAACAAGATCATTACTTATGATTCAACCCCTTCAATTCCATCACATACAGGTAGAGGCATTATTTCCATTTCCATTTCCATTTATTAAATTTCTATATCGCCCTTCTCCCCAAAGGGACTCAAAGCAGTGTACAGCTGATAAAACAAACAAATACATAATATAATACATAAAATTTAAAAACAATTAAAATGAGTTATTTTAGGTGGCTGAAAAATTTAGGAAACCTAATATTAAAACCAATTTAAAACCAAAATTAAAATATTTAAAATTCAAAATATTTAAAAGTTTCGCAGGGGGAGGTATGACTAGGCCAAACCGGCCTGCCTAAAAAGATGTGTTTTTACTGCATGGCGGAAAGCACGGAGGTCGTAGATAGTTCGGATCTCAGGGGGGAGGTCATTCCAGAGGGTGGGTGCTGCCACAGAGAAAGCTCTCCCCTGGGAGACATTGTCTGGCCGACGGCACCCTGAGGGGGCCCTCTCTGTGGGAGCATGCAGGTCGGTGGGGGGTATTAACTGGTAGAACGCGGTCCTATAAATATTTGGGTTCTAAGCCATGGAACGCTTTAAAGGTGGTCACCAACACCTTGAAACGCACCTGGAAGCCCACCGGCAACCACTGCAGCTCACGCAGCAGAGGGAACACATGGGCATGCCACAAGTGAGGTGCCACTGCGTCGACCTCTGCCCTCCTGCCAACACAGACTGCGACCGGTCAGAGAGGTAGGAGGAGAACCACCGAAGAACGGTGCCTCCACTCCCAAGCCGAACTGGAATGGATCCAGATAGACAGTTTCAATATATAATTATTTTTTTTAATGAATTTGACTACTCAACTAGGTGACAGTACATAATCAATTTTGACTGGCCTCAAAAATGCCACCACCAACAAAAAGCTGAGACTTGTACTTGATTAGTATTTGCATGATAAATCACCAATAAATATCAAGACTGCAGTAGTGGATAACCTATGGCATGTGTGCTGCAGCAGGCATGCAAAACCCTCTCCGTCGGCATGCGAGCCAAGTTGCCTCAGACTTGAGCATTGGATAACAATGTACATATGGGCCATGCACAAGCTCGGAATGGAGTAGCAGTGCCAACAATGATGTCATGAGCCGTGATTCATTAGCTGCAACTTGTCCCGGCACTCAGTCTCTAAAAGATTCGCCATCACTGTCCTAGCCCTTTCTCTTGCTCTCTCATTCCTTTCTCTTCCTTCTTTCGTTTCCCTCTCTTTCTCTTTCACTAAAAATGTCAATAGCAACCCTTTTGTACTTCAGCCAAAAAACTAAAAATGGATTCTATTTAACTTTAAAGGAATTTTCATTTTGTTTGACTAGTATTTTGTTGTGTTTAGATTTAAACCTAAACCTAACTGAAATTATTAGTCTAATAAAAAATGGTGTGCAAACTGTGAATTGTTTATTTTCATTCTGAGTTCATTGTCACAGACGAGATAGTTGTCAGATGATTAGAACGAGACATGCCAGTTGCCCTCAAAAGGCTCAGATCACAGAATAGACTTGCCGAAACAAAATCAAATCCAATAATTCCATTGTATTTTGCAACTTCAATGTCAAACCCATAGCCTCTGAAAACTAAGCAATGTGAATAGATCATCAGAAGGCAGGATGGTGGAAGAACATCAGTGTGCAAATTCAGGATTTCAAGAATACATATGCCCTTGGAAATTATAGTCATAATAAGCACTAGCCATGTCAAACTTTATAATATAGCATGTTAGTTGATAAGGGTGTTCATTTCAGACATCCTTACACCTGACTACTTGGAAGCTTGAATGTAATTTTTTTTTAGATATGAAAATCTTTTCCTAAATCATGACTACTCTTTTAGCCTAACTTCTCTATGTATAGGTACAATATTTCTTCGTGTGTACCTACAGACCTGCAGTTCTATAGAATTAATTGTTCTCATTTTTGTGTCTTTAAGATAATATTAAGAATACTTAATATTTGCAGATTTATTCTAAGCTGGTATAATTCAAAGCAAACCAGTGACATTAAATATTATCTTTATTTGTAAAAGAATACACATAAACTAAGCAAAGACCAATATGAGTGGCTAATGCTTGGGTAGGGATTACTCGAGAAGATGGGAATTTAGTCTATATGGGAATGTTAATGAAAGCATCATCGAAGAAAGGAATGGCAATTGAATTATACTGTATATCATGTCAAAAAAATTATACTAATGTCTATGGTAAGTTACTAGAAATTGAGCTTTCCTGAAGTGTATATGTCTGTAGATACCACATAAGGCTATATGTATTTTGGGAATTAAAGATGATAAATGCATTTATCTCAATAGTGTTAGCTCAATGCTTTGTTGAAAAGTAAGTGTCCTTATCCAGAAAAAATAACCAAAAACAAAATAGAGACCATTTTAAAGAGATACTAGGGTTGTTAAATAATAACTAACTTGTTCTTTTATAAATAGGTATGTGCTTTCATCTACCCTGTCAACTATTTGTGATTAGACAACATGCCCTTAACAATCTTTTTGTGAGAGAAGGCATAATGTGGTCTCAAGTATCCAGAGTAGTCATTTACCTATAAATATTACTTATCCTTGTTCGAACATACAAAGCAATAACTCCCAACTGAACTCAATAGAGCTTCTAGCATTCATACTGAATGTTATTGTGTGTTCATTATTAAAGAAATATTTTGAATAATTCATGCCAAGTCCTTCCCTAAGAGCCCACCCCCAGTGTCCCATCAATTTCTATGAACACCTAACAAAAAATACAAATGAGAGATTCCTTAGAAAAACCATATTGGTTTTGCAATGAAAAAGTGTGTGTATGTGTGTGTGTGTTTAATATATCATCATCTTATACAATCCAGTTTCCTTCATCCTTGTGAGTGTCTAGTCTGGATGGTATTAGTGATTTTAAATTGAAATGTTCACTTTATTTAATGGCTTATTTATTAATTAGCTTTTTAAACTGTTGAAACTCTTGGTTGTAACTGAGAGTAGAATATAAGACTGATATCTAGTTTGGTCTAGTGGTTAAGGTACTGTAACAGGCTAGAAGCTCAGAATCCAAATGTTTTTAATGAATGATTTAAAAAATGTTTATTTGTCTATACTTAAATATATTATATAGTTTATATTCTTACTTTTTAATTATTGCATATGAGAGCTATGATGTTAATAAATTTTGTAGTTTGAGGACAATAATAAATTTGGTCTAGTATTTTTTATCTATTGTCTAACAATAAATATTGGTCTTATTTTCTAACCATTGTATTATTAGATATAATATTGTTGAAAGTGCCAGTGAACTTATGGGATGCAAGAACAGAAACAACATGAAATGGAAACATTATTCTTTTACTGTCATGGGAACCATACTCAGCCTGTCCTGGATTCATCAGATGCTTGGACAACTTATTCCAGGTAAAATTTAATTCATTAAAATATATTAAAATCCATAGAAAGAATGACAAAATTTCAAAAATACTATTGCTGTGATAGTTAAAACTAATTTATTATCATGTATACTTTTTCTAAGTACAGATACTTTCCACAAATGCATGGATAAGCTGACTAAGGTCTTAGTGCAAGAATATATAATATAATGTTAATTTATGTTTGGAGTACAGAACAGTATATCATATTCTATGAACATATGTTATAGCTGATAGTCAATAGTGTTACATAAAGTAGCACTTTATTGATATTTCTGCTTGGTGTGCTAATTTTTGCTTTGGTCATCATTATATCATCTTGAAATAACAATGTCTGTTTAAAGAAGTTTATAATTATTATCTTTTTATTGCTTTTATCAATGTTAAAATACAAAGTTGGGGTAGACGAAGGAAGGTGCGATAAAGAATGAGAAATAGGGAAAGAAAGAAAAGAAAGAAAGAAAAAACCTTGACTTCCAACTGTTTCCACCACAAGTACAAAATAACATCAGCCTCAACTTTTCCTTTTACACATTAATATATAACCAGCCATTTCTGTTGAAACAAATCTATCTAATTGGCAAACCTAAAATTAAAGTTTGGTTTTTTTCACCACAAGCACAAATTCCAGAAGTGATATTTAGATAAAAAAACCTACTTAAGTATATTCTTTAAATAAGACAGTCAATTTAGCAATTTCTGCTTTTGCCTTCCTTGCAGTGGAAATACTATATTTCTATTTACGCTTTATAATCTTTATATACTGTCACCAAAATGCACAGTATTCTATCAAGTTCTCTGATCCCTTTTTTTTCTAACCCCCATTTTAAAACACTAAACTTTTCTTTAAAAACATTTCTGAAATCAAACCTTTCTAATACATTTTAGGGTTTTTTTCTACCTCTTAGCATATGTGCTTTAACATCATAAAATATTTTCTTCTTGTTTATATCCTTTTAATGCTCTGAACATTTCTTTAAATTAATACATCATTTTCTTTAACTTTTTCTTAAAACAAAAACTTTCGATTACACTTAGATTGATATTTCACAAACTTTATAGATTACTTAAGCATTGAGTATAAAGGAAAAATACATTTTCAAGCAGTTAGATTAAGACTTACAAAAATCAAATCAAGAGAAATCAGTCTTAATTCCCATTAGGTTTAAGTCACTCCTTCTGGCTTGTTTTCATAAAGTAAATCCTTTCTCTTTCTGAAATAGTTATAATCTTCTCTTTTTCTCAAGGATTTCTCCACCTTATTAGTGTCCAAATTAAAAGAGTCCCAAACTTGTCTTTTTAGAAGTTGCAAATTGTCTCAAGATTTTTCTTTCGGTTGTGTTGAAAGATTTATGTGTAACTCATCGTAATAAACTTTGGTATCAGGTCTGTGTTCCCAAGCTGTGGTTGATTCCTCTGCTTTGTCTTCTGTTTACACTTATCTCGGTAATTTGATTGCTTTCTATTTTCTCTGAGGTAGTTTAAGAAGCTTCTTTATCATCCTCAGAACAAAACTGATCTACAAACTGTTGAATTTTTTAAAGGATTTTTCAAACATATCTCTGATGATTTGCACCTCCATCTTGACTCCGTCCTTGGTCAAAGAATAATTGTTGGTTTTTTGGCCAGAATGTTTCAGCCACTGCAACAAAGCAATAAATTGCCAGGTATGCTAGGATAAAATCATGGCTTCTGCCCTTAAATTTTCCACCAGCTTCCCCCCCCCCCACACACACAAATAATACTGATGAAGAATTTTACTTTATTTTGTTTATGTTCAGAATTCTTATTACAGGATACAAATTTTGCAGGTAATTTAGTGCTATTTCTTTTTAAAAGAAACAAATGGAAATAATACTTGCTTTTTTATGACCATCTTCTGTTCAATGTGAAATTATAAAAGACCCCCAAAAGATCTGTACTGTCTGATTCTACAAAATACTTTGCAGTTCTTTAAATGTAATAGTAAACTGCATTGAATAGTTCATATATTGAATGTTTTATGTTTTATGTATATGTTTCATGTATACTTGTGTGTGTATATGTGTTTGAGAGAGAGAATTCCACAAGAACACTGAAATTGGATATCATTAGGCGGATTACATAGTTAAATTTATGAGATATCTATAAAATTATTTATATTACGTGCTGATTAAATTGAAAAAATATGAATGTCTACTTGTCATGTGATATCTTTACATCATTTCCCCTTACATCATGTAAAAGAATATAATACCTAATAAAACTAAATAAGCCTAAAATATGTATATTATATTAGGCTACAGTTGGAAAGTAAATTATTTGTAGCAGCATAAATTTAAAAGAACAAGATAAATATCAAACTTCTGTTTTATTTAAATTTAAGACTACAATATGTCTAACTGTGTTATATCTTCTATAAATATTTCTAGTTATTTTGAAAGCTACATTGTTTTATTTTATTTTATTTTTATTTTGTCAAATATTGAATAAAAGCAACAAAAAGTTCATTGATAAATGTATGAAATTTAATCTACATTTTATATGAAATATGTCTATGTACTGCTATTTAAAATACTAGAAACAATAGCTTTAAAAAGAAATATATATATTGCTATTTTTTTGCAGTGATTGTTTTCTTTCTTTTCATTTTGATTGACACATAGAAATGGTCAATGCCTTTTGAATGTTTCATTTTCTCTTGCTCTAAATGTGACCTTTGTCTTCCCCTTTTTTGTGAAGATAACAAAAGGCTGAAAATTCTATCAGCCAAAATGTCATGCCCCCAAAAGGCAGATACTAAAAAGCAAAGGGACTAAGAGTAAGAAACCAACCGACATGCCCTGCTTTGTCTATGCTGTCACTATAGATGCTGCCCCGTCCTAATAAAGGGGAGATTGCCAGCTGCACTTCAATTCAAGGTCTCTTTATTAGCCTTAGTTTATCCTGCATGAGGTTTTATTTAATTGCCTGAATAGATAGTGACAAGCAAGAAGCATAGTCAGCTGCATGATGCTTAATGAAAAACCTGTATTTCTGAAATAGTTGTATATTGCACAAAATCTTATGCTTTGATGAACTGGCCTTTTGTGATGAACCTGACTGAAAAGCCACATGTGTTACCCTGACTATCTAATTAAGTCATCAGAATGCACTGGAGCAAGTGGAGTGGTTCACATGGGTTTGTATAAATAATTTCAGTGCCTCTATTACCTGGCTAATAAAAAGTGGCACTTTTCCAGTGATAGAGATTAGATGGTGCAGCTGCTGCAATTATGCTGGCAGGTAAATTTCTTTTAAACATGTTTTTTCTTTGTCCACAGCAATTGCAAAGCCATTTTGTTTCACTCGTCTTTATTTTACAAATGTGTGCTACTGCAATTCCTTTTATTATATACCTTCTCCTTTTTTACACTTCCTTGTGATCATGGTTTATTTCATATATCATTCCATGTTTATTGCTAGTGTTCTTACAAACCATGAAATGTTTATGCTAAAAAATGGAATCATACATTTAATTTAATCTAATTAATATTTAACAATGACTGAACGGATTGGCTGTATAGCTGGTATGAACTGAGTGAAGTTTGACACTTTGGTGTTCAATTCCAGTTCAGACAGGAAAACATACCTATTAATAACATGATGTCTTAAATTATAATAAAGTAGATAAAATAATTAATTTGCAATCATAAAATATGTGTTTTTATGGCAAAAAAATTAGATCATATGCATGAAATCGAAACTTATAAATAGAACTGATAATAAGGAAATTGGAACTGAAAATCATTACCTTGCCTTTGATTTTAACAAGAAAGAATACATACAAATTATTTCAGCTTGGTACAATATACAAAACAGTTTTCAAAATATTTAATTAAATGTAGTCACAAATCTCTGCAAAGAAACTGAATTTTCATGATGATCTTTGAGTCAGTTACAGGATTATTCAACTCCAAGCATACTTATTACATATATATCTTTGGAATGTATTTGGTGGTTCACGTTGCAAAATGACACTGTGCTTAAAAATATTTGTGCTTTGTGGACCGTTGGGAGGAAAGGAGCTGGTTCCACATGAGCTGATGGCAAGTGCACATGTGCAACTTCATTTGCATGAACAGTGTGCATGCATGCCTGCTGCTCATGCAAATGGAGCATGTGTGCATGCACTCACCTGTTCACGTAGGTGGGGTTGCATGTGCATATGTGCGCACTCACCCACCATTTTCACAGCCTGGTTGTAAATAACTCACATCCCCTGTCCTAAAGAATAATTTCAGTGATGCTAAACACTCCAAAATGAGAAGCAAAATAAAAATTGTAGCTTAGCCAGTTTGCTTATGAAATGATGTATAAAACTGCTAAAGGAATCATATCAAAGTCTGTGCCTTAGCATCATTTACATATTGTATTATAAAACAAGTACACATAATAACCTTTGCTTCTATAAGAAAATTCTCTGCATGTTTAAAAAATTTCTGTATTTGAATTGGATAATTCTATTTCTACAAACATATAATTCAATATAATTCCTAGTGTTTTAAGTAAGCCAGTTAGAATCATTGCTACTCAGTTTAAATTGCATTAATTTCATGGATTTGTAATAGGCATCAATATGTCTGCTTAAAACTGATGAATATTAATTAGGAAATGTATTCATCTAACTCCATCTTGATTTTAAACCTAATAATTTTTCCTTTATGTGAAAAGAATTAAAAAGAAACTCATTTTTTTAAAAATAGCTTTTACTTAAGACATTGTTTTAGATATCAGTGAAAAGGAAAGACTTTCTAAAGGATATCATAAAACTCTGGTTAACTATTTACAACCAGATTCTGTTCTTTAGACCATCTCCTTCATTGTCTTTGATGGTTCCTTTGTCCTTTAGAACACTTTCAACAGTTTTGAAACCCGTATGCATGCATACATATACTCCTCACAGACGCATGTCCTTTTTCGTTGCCAGTTGAGAGGCTATAGGTTCCAACCAGAATGAAATGCCAAAAGAAGAGTTACAGAGAAAGAAATATATATCGATTCATGTCCCTTGCTTGCTAGAAACCCTCAAAATGTTAGCAGATGGATTCCCTGGTAGATTCTTTTATAAGGAACTAGCTGCTGGTACCCGTGCTCCACTATGGGGATTACTAAGAAAATTGAAAGTTGGGTAAGAAAATAGAAGCATGTAATCGAGGCCTCAGCCGCATTTCCCCCCCAATCCCCATTTTGTAATTTTTGGGCCTGCTGCTCCTAT
>JANHFO010005541.1:94620-105704 GCA_032468095.1 Pareas carinatus
GAAAGAAAGAAAGAAAGAAAGAAAGAAAGAAAGAAAGAAAGAAAGAAAGAAAGAAAGAAAGAAAGAAAGAAAGGTATCCCAGATTGTGTTGGATTTTTGCCACAGGACAAAAACCAGGAGTAATGTTTGCAGCTATATTATTGTTATTGTTGTTTTTGTTATTATTATAATAAAGTTCCTTCCCTTGAAAACTGCTAAACCAGTTTTAAGGCCACATGAAATCCCAGTTTGTGGGTGCTTTGGAAAACAAGAAAAGCTCTGAATCTTCCCAGCTCCAATTCTATTCCTGTCATCCCTGTCCAATCTTGGGTGAATGAACCAGCCTCAAAATCTTCCACAAAGTCTGGAACACTTTTTCAGGGACCACAAAATTATAACCCTAATAAACCAAAGATATTTACTTCAAAGATAAAGTCTACTTTTGTTCCACATTTCCGATCCCTGTCATCTAGATGTACAACCTTCAGACTTTACTGAAACCACCAATCTAGTCATGTGACACAGTCAAACTTTTATTTCTAAAAGGATTGTGTCAAGGGTCAAGCATCACTTAATTACGTACTGCGTTGGGCGGCAAACAGCAAGGGAAAGAACTTAGCACATATTCAACCTCACTTTTTATTTTTCATTCATAATAAAACACTCTTATTTTTGACCTGGTGAACCTTAGATTCCGCATCAAAGACATTTTTTTCATGTTTCCAGCTCTTTTAAGTTGTGTTGTAGTGTTTAGCCTTTTTTCAGCATTGCTGGTTTTTATTCTCTACTCTCCGTTTTTGGCAGACTGCCCCTAGCCTTTTATTGAAGTTGTTCCCACTGCTGCATTTTATCTTACTATATTTTTATTATAGAGGTTTTGAACTACAGTAGGCTCAATTTTCAAATTAACTTCTTTATAATGTGTCCAGATAGGGATCACATTTATGAATCTACTTCTGCTGGGATCTGCTCATTTTTTGGAAGGATTAGGTTTGAAGTGACTGTCATTAGGTACCACTAACCTAGCCATTGACAGAGTAAATGTGTATCTAATCAGTCTCCAAGTAGTAAATGCTACAATGAAAAAGGGGGAAAGCTAAGGTACATGATTGCACATACTTAAATTTGGATGAAGGAAGTGACTTTTGACCAATGCTTAACCAACTTGTTGTCATAAGCCAGAGGGTTAAAGAAGCAGGACAAAGTGCAGTGCCCCTGATGAGTAGAAATTTCACCTTGCTTTAATGAGGAAGCTTTGGATTGTATGATCAAGCTGAATTAACTCCCATGGAGTAGAAAGGTGAAATTTTGTGCCCAACTGGTGCAAAGATTTTCTGAAAATCATCAGTCACTTGAAAGCTCAAGATAATGAAAGTGTAAAAATAAATTCACATACCCAAAATGAGTGAAGCTGCGATTTCATCATTTTCCCCTCAGTTGTTGTTTTCTAACTTGTAGGTTAAACAGGAAGTTTTCTGCAGGATGTGCCGGTATCCTCTGTTCGTGTTAATAACTTTAACACTTCGCTTTCCTTTTCTCCCACGATAAACTTAATGTTTCCTCCCAAGAGTTGCGCTTTCGTGACAGATTTCCTGAATCAGACACAAGGGCTTATTTCACTTAACCCTTTAAAACATCTATCTACTTCTCAGGATGCTTTATAGAAATTTGTTATATTTATATCTTTTTTCCCCAGACAATTTCTTCTCCAAATGGGCAGTGTCTTCTCCTAATCCACCATGTTCTAAAAGGTGAAGGCAAGAAAAATGTCTAAAATTAGACAGACTGTGGAAGTTCCTAACCTTCATTTGGAAAGGGTGTCAAAAACAGATATTCAGATACTACTTAAATATTAATACTTATCCAATTCTTCGATGGAAATGTGATGTGAAGAATATTATGCATTCTGGTTGAAGATTATTCCATTCCTCTTTTTGTGATTTATAGATTCAAGAAGATAGAAAGAGAGAAAGGGATGAAGAGAGAGATATCTTGGTCCTACATATAGCATGTAATGTATATGAATTTTCAAGAGCCCTCATTATCTTCTAGCCAGAAAGACTTCAAATAGAGATGACATCTCTGAGAAGCAGATTTTCTGAATATGTGCAGATGTAAGTGCTGAAAAATGACTTTGTCCAGAGATTTTCCTGATCTATATTGAGGCAGAGCTGCCCTGTCTATCAGCAATGCACTCGAGATAATTTCTCATGTTCATAAATGCATGATCACACTATTACGGGTCATGCTAGTGTGCAAAAAGCTAGCAGAACATTATCAAATTCATTTATGTATCCCATTCTAATCTCTTCTAACATTCCAAATAGCTCATAAACTCAATGCTGGTTAGTAGCAGAATAGAAATTAATATTTTTGCCTCTGAACCAGGCTTCTCTTAATCATAGTGCACCTAAGGAAAACCCAAGGACTGCAGCAGAGGTCTAACTGAATCATGTGTTGCATGTGCAGTAGACTTTAGTTTAGGATAAAGACCAGCTCTGTGGACAGTGGTACAGAATTCTGACTGCTGTGGTGTCATCATCCTAGACACACCAAGTCTTCTATGTAGGCACTCTACACTGAGAGGATTGTAATGATGAAAAACCCTCACCCAGAATAAGAACTGATATAAGGTTAGGTTGCCAAATATTGCTCCTTCCAATTTCAAACAACCATATCACATGTGAAGTATTTTTCTTTCTTTCAGACTCTACAAGTTGAGTCGTAGCAACTGGACTATATATATTTGTTATACCAACATCAACTCCATCAGCCAATCAAGAAATAATAACCCAGCCAACCAGCCCAGCACACCAACCCCCCGTCACCAGTATTTACAGATAAAAGGCAACTCTGATCACACTTCACTCACACTAGCAAGAAGCCAAAAGCACCAGCCTGAAGATGGGGAGTGAGACCTCGCCGAAATGTCGCCAAGATATTCTCTATCCTACACGGAAAAAGACCTGAACACATCTTATATATGTTGAATATATATATATGTGTGTGTGTGCCAATAAAAGTTTTAAACACTTTATGGACTTGCAGTCATTGAAATTATGCTAAACTGTATCGAAATATTTAACTGTTACTTTCTTCCCAGCTGCATTCACAGTGATATAGTACTCAGTGCACTAAAAATAAATACTATTGCTGACCTTATTATATGATTAGCTATACATTTGTGAAAGAAATGTTCCAAAAAAAGATATTATCTGTAACAATATCTGCAGCTCAGGGCTGTACTGTGGAATTCTTGTTGTTCTCTAAAGTTAGTTGTTTGCTTGTAGACTTTTTATTACGTGTATTTTATTGTATTAAATTAGCAGTAATAAATCAGTGCTCAGCTGATGTTACCTAGGTTGGGTAATGAAACATCTGTAAAGAAGCAACCAACTTCAGAGATCACCCGAGACCCAAAAGGAAATGTTACAGTCACTTTCTTAAATTACAGCTTACATTCTTTTTAAACTCTAAGGAAATCATCTGAAAATAATGTCCGTGATAGTGCTTTTCTCAGGTGAAAGATAAAAGTAGATAGGATTTTAGTTTGCTGTCATTACATAGAGTAGTAACAGGTTTTCCAACTTTCATGAATTTAATAGTGGCAAAACTGAGTATAGATAGATATTAAGTTGAAAAGAATAAGGACGCTTGAAGAAAACTGATACTGTGTGTGAAATGCTTTGGCACAAACCTCAGTTCTGATGCTGAAAATAAATCCTTTTATATCTGTTTTTTGAATGATTTTGGCTAATCAGTATAAAAATAAAGATTTAAGAGAGGCAGCATAAGATTACTTTTTATTAGTGGAGCAATTGACAATGGGACAAGAAGTTTTTGTACCAGTTTGAAATAAAACAGTGAACCGGTGCAAAATAAGGTGGCTGACTGGATCGTAGAATTTAGGATGTAACATGTATACAGGTAGTCCTTGATTACAATTGAGCCTGAAATTTCTGTTGTGAGATAGAAGTGAGACATTTATTACGTGAGTTTTGCCCAATTTTACGACCTTTCTTGACACAGTTTTTAAGTGAATCACTGCAGTTGACAAGTTAGTAACATTGATTTTGCTTGTCAAAAAGTTACAAAAGGTGGTCACATGACCTTAGAACACAGCAACAGTCTTAAGTATGAACCAGTTCCCAAGGATCCAAACTTTGATCATGTGACCATGGGGATGCTACAAAGATTACAAGTATGAAAAATGGTCATAAGTCACTTTTTTCAGTGACTTTTTGAATGGTCACTAAATGAACTGTTGTAAGTCAAAGACTATCTGTATATTTCTCAAATGTCTTCCTTATACTGCTCATTTTAGCAACTTCACTTTACTAACAATACATTGCTCAATTATGTCTTTTATAGCAGTGTCATATCTTGAATTCCACCAGCCATTAGATTTTCAATACAGAATTTTACTAGTGTACAGTTATAGTGAAACTTGAAATGCTTGACTCAGTGTACTATGGCTCTCACATTATTATTCTGACAGCCATTCTGTTTACAAGGCTAGTTATTCATTTATTTTAAAAAAATCTATATAGCCCACCCTCATCTTATATCAAACTTTCGGCAGTTCACAATCATTGTAGATGTAGTCTATAACATATCTTATTATACTGCTCTTTTAAGACACCGCTTGCCACCCTAATCGCTCTTTTCCTAAAGGAAGTAATAGATAGATCAGCCTCTATCTGTCTGTCTGTTTGTCTGCCTGCCTGCCTGCCTGCCTACCTACCTACCTATATAGTTTTCCAGACCAAGATTATCCACTCAGCAGCTAAATATTATTCGACATCCATGAAAATTTATCTTCTTACCAAGCCTATAGCTCAGGGGACTCCAAACTTGACAACTTTAGGACTTTTTATGTTTTATTTATTTATAAAAAAGAAAAAAGTTAAAAAGAATAATAAAGAGAAAAACAAGGACAAAAATGTAGTATGTATTTTAGCAAACATCAGTTGAGTGAGTATACAATTTAGTCATATAAAGTGTTTTTCCATACAACTCTATTTCTAATACATTTGAATTCGTACCACTACTCTTTTCTCTCCTCCAACCATCTATAGATGTCCGGAAGTATATTGATTTTTCTTTAATCTCAGTGTCAATCTGTCCATTCCCACACATTCCAATATTTTCCTAATTATTTCTTCTGGTAGAGTGTCTTCTCTTTTCCAATTTTGAGCAAAGAGAATTCTTGAAGCAGTCAATACATGTACAGTTAAATACAAATACTGTTTAGAAAACTTTTCAGGAACTATGCCTAAAAAAAAGAATTCTGATTTAAATTTTATCTGTGTTTTTAGCACTTCTTGAAACCATCTGTGAATTTTCTTCCAGTATTGTTCAGCATGCTTACAAGTCCACCACATATGACAATATGCGCCTGTAATACTTTTACATCTACAACACTCATCTGATACATCCTTAAACATTTTTGATATTTTATGTGGTGTCATATGCAATCTATAAAACATTTTATATAGGCTTTCCTGTCGATATCTATTTATTTATTAATTTTATTATTTATTAATTTTATTTATATCCCGTCCTTCTCCCGAAGGACTCAGGGCGGCTTACAGGCAGTTAAAAAACACAGAACACATAAACACTAAAAACATATTAAAAGAATTAAATAAAGCCTGAAAATAAAAATAAAAAGGGGAGTAGTAAAATTGTTTCCAAACAAATTAAAATAAAATGCAGGAGGACATGACGTGGCTATTCCAAGCCTGCTTGATGGAACAGATGGGTCTTCAAGGCACAGCAAAAGGTCCGAAGGTCAGCAATCAATCGTATAGCAGGGGGGCGGTCTTTCCAGAGGTTGGGTGCCGCCAAAAAGAAGGCTCTCCCCCTGGGTGTCACCAGGCGACATTGTTTGACTGGCGGCACCCTGAGGGGGCCCACTCTGTGGGAGCGTACGGGATGGCGGGAGGTATCGATGGGTAGAATGCGGTCCTGCAGATAACTGGGCCCTATGCCATGAAGTGCTTTAAAGGTGGTTACCAACACCTTGAGTTGCACCTGCGAGACCACCGGCAACCAGTGCAGCTCGCGCAGGAGAGGGGTTACGTGGGGGCGCCCACTCGCCCCATAAATCCCCCGTTTGGCTGCATTCTGAATTAGCTGGAGTCTCCGTGTGCACCACAAGGGGAGCCCCATGTAGAGAGCATTGCAATAGTCCAGATGGGAAGACAGGAGGTAACGAGGGCATGAGTGACTATTTGTAGGGAGTCCCGATCAAGAAAGGGGCGCAACAGCCAAATCAGGTGAACCTGATAAAAGGCCCCCCTGGCGATGGCTGCCACATGATGTTCCATAGACAGCCGCACATCCAGGAGGACTCCCAAGCTGCGCGCCCTTTCCATGGGGGCCAGTGTTTCACCCCAAATGGCCAGTGATGGTTCGAGCTGGCCATATCGGGATGCCAGTAACCACAGCCACTCAGTCTTGGAGGGGTTGAGCTTGAATCTGTTCTTCCCCATCCAGATCCGCACAGCTTCCAGACACCGGGGTCATCACTTCCGCGCCAGAACTTTTGCAGATAATATTTTTTGTGCTGGTACATAAATAAATTCAGGGAAGGCCAGGATAGATCTATTTTGAGCTTATTAGTTCTCATCAGCCGGCCATATCCCTTTACTGGGAATTGAACTCTGGAAGTCTGGCATCCCAGGCAGATGTACTGACAACTAAGCCAGGAGTTCTCTTCCTGTGTCAGCTGACTAGGGAGACAGTATTTGAATCATGTTACAACCCCTAGTACGGCCGCTTTTATCGGAGGAGACAATTGTCTCCTTTTTCCATCCTTCAATTCAATCTCATGAATCATCAGGTAGATGATGATTTTATTTATATAAAATTAATCCCTTCCATTTTCGGTTGCCATTTTTTTCTTCTCTTTTGGGTGTTAAGTTTTTAAAAAAATTCTTTTAATCGAGTAACATAGTCTTTTGGTGCAGGATTTTAAACTCACCCAGCTGGCAAAATGTTGATTAAAAGCTTTTTTGTGGCTTGTTTCCAAGCCGCTTCTATTATTGCTTCTGGCTCATCTGCGGCTGAAGGCTGCTAGCCTGCAGCACAGCAAGGGAGACCTTTTGAAGAGTTTTTTTTTCCTAATCCCAGGGTGGTCGCTACCTCCCCCAGGACTGCATAACATCTCCTTCCTTCATTGGCTCTCTGGAGCAACTTAGGTTCGGGTCCAGGCGTGGAATCGAACTGATCTACCTGCTGTCAGGCAGTTCAACTCGGGAGCCTCCCGAATCTGCTGCCTCATCACCGCGCTGTCCACTTGAACAATTTTTGTTCAAGTACTATTAAGTGTTAAACTACTGTTGGGAATAGCAAAATGTAAAAATATTTGAAATGTAACTAAACTTAAACAACTTTGTTTGCTTTAATTAAGATTTCAGCTCGTTTATAAGCCTTGAAAAGAAAATAACTTGTTTCAGGGTGAAATCATCTAAAACTTAAAAGGTTTGTAAAAGAAAAAATCATAAGTTATAAACTTTTATAGCCTTTTCTCTATTTTGTTTAGTTCTATATTTTTGCTCTGTTTTCCCAGTGTATTAACTACAGTCATAACTGTGTGATCTATTTGGAGTATATCTGAAAAAAATAATAAACAAATCCTTCAAAAACAAAATATATTTTTACAAAGAAAAGCATTTATCTACTTTATAAATGTTGCTTGAGTCATAGATATCATAGACACTTAAATCTATTTAAGACGCAAGAAATAAAACAAGGTAATGCCATTTAACAGGAAGTTTGCAGAATTTGTGGCTGGATATCACCTGGGAATCACTGCACATTTTCATTACCTCTCTGTGAGAAACTCCTCAAATATCATAGTAAGTCTGATTCATCAGCTGCAGCAGAAGCAATTGAATTAAAGCTGAAATATTTATGTGTCTGACTTCTCACATTCCTAAATAAGCATGCCCTGATCTCTGGATAAGATTTCTGGAGGAATTTGTTTTGCTGCTTCTCAAGACTGTGATCTATTCCTAAGGATTTCTTTTCTTTTCTAAAGACTAAAATATTATACTTTGATGTTTTATTTAAGCCTAAATACCAAAATGCACTTTTGTGATGTGTATAAAGACTACTGATCTTTGTGGATATGTATTTAAATCCTGTGAGAACTGAGATCATTTAGATTACACATGTAGATATTTTGAAATATATGGCTATTATCCCTGCCCCACCCCCAAAATACATATACATTCTGCAACTGTTTCTGACTTTTCTTTTCATCCCTAGGTAAAAGACTTGATCTGATCTTACTTTTTGCACATTTTTTCATTCTCCATGCAATAATCAATTTTATGGGGACACATTTGTAGGCTGATCAAGATTAACTACTTTTTCTGTCCATAAATTAATGAACCCTTAGATAGTTTCCATATAGATTTTCCACACTTGCCCTCACATGATATTCAGGCATACCTCTATAAAACAGTTTTAGCTTTCTTTCTATGTCAAATTGTTTCCATAACTCCTTACAGCTATACCTAGTTTTTTCTACATTCAAACTGTAAGGCTGTTTTCATCGTAAAATAAAATACTGGATTTTATAGTATGTACTTCTTACTCACAGAAGTTTGGACATCTGGATCTGTTTACATATATGTATGCAAACTTTGAATTGTCTTACATCATCTGTCCAGTATTTGCTAGGGTCTTTTAAGATCTATTGATAATCAATTGAGAATTGCTGTTGTCCATTGCTGAACTGTTTGCTCTGTGATATGGCTATCCCATTGTCATTTACTGTAAATGGGAGGGGTCTGTAATCAGTATATAGTGTATATATGTATTTTTACTGGCATCTAATAGATGGCTCAGATTTTTGCAAAAGAGTTTTGATAGCCTTAAAACACACAGAGAACCTATGGGAAATAATTTAATGAAAGTATTTTAAGAATAGACTTCACAAGTGTGGTGTAAGAGCATAGCCAATAATTAATTGGAAAATTGCTTCCATTTAATGTTTTTCAAACAAAGAAAGGATCAAATTATGCATACAGTTTTCCGTTATTTCCATATGGGCTTAATATATTTCTTTCCTACAATTTAGAAGAAGTAGCAGAACTTATTCTGTATCATTTTAGTCTCAGTTTCCTAAACACTGAATCCACTAACTTTATTCATCAACTTTTCTGGGTTCATAAAAATTGATGGACTTCTTCAGAATAACAGTATTTTCTTTACTTAAAATTCTGTTGTTCATTCATGTATCATTAAATTATAAGGCAACTTCATGAAATTAATGTACATTTATATTATTTCTCTTTTGGCTCCCTGGCATATGACACAGAAAGATGGATACAATTAGAGTTTAGCTTGTGTGTTTATTAGCTTTACACTAAATATGGCTGATGCATAGCATGTTTCTGTGTTGTGCTTTATGATATATAGCTCTGTATCACATAATTAAAAAAACATTTTGTAGAATATTTTAAAAATAGCAATTTGGAGACTTGATGCTTATGTTCTCTTGCACATTGATTTCATTGTCACATTTTATTTTAAAAACTATTGCCTACTGAAACCTATAACTATATTTAGTTCCCATTTAGCATTTTGATATTAAAATAAATAATATAGAAATTCTGAATGTGCATCATTATTACTATTGCACAATCTTACTTTGTAATGTTTTGATGATATATAAATTTCTTTAAGAGCAATTGTTATTTAAGGAACATTTGAATATCATTTCAAGTCTGCTTGAAGAATTAAATAAACTTATTTGTTTATATTATTTTGCTTTATAAGGATGTTCAGTTGCAAGTGGAGAGTATAACGGATTTTAAAACAGATCATAAAAACAAAACCAAATAAGAAATAATAATTAGGATGATGCTAATGTCTGAAAGTTACAAAATAAATATCAAATATTCCTGCATGTTCAAGGGCATGGTGGAAGAACCAAGTTTTCTAAGCTTCCCTAAATGACTGGGAATTCATTTTTACAGCTCTCAAAACACAGCCATGTTTTGCTGTAGGAATCCAAAATAATCCAATCCTGCCAATGTAATAGGATGGACAAAAACAATCAGCCCCACATATATCAAAATTTTAAACCATGAATGGCCTTATTGCTGTCTACGAATATGTAATAAATGCTATTCATAATTAAATGGAATCCATAATTATTCATATTATTTTTGCCACTTTTCCTACTATGAAAATACTAGTATGGAAAACCAGGATATTAGGAGAGGTTACACCACTGCTTTCATATTCTGTCTCAAGAATACAATTAGCACGGTGTGGATCTAGTCATGCATTTCCTTGATGAATGCCTTCACAAATCAGGAGGAACAAGGATTTAAAATACAGGTGGCTGCACTAATATTTAATATCTTTGGGCCAAACATATTCCAAATAATTTCCTATCTTCGGGCTATTGTAAGTTGAAAGTAGACTGAAAATCACAGATGTTATGAACCGTAACGTAGAGATAAAGTATTATATGTAATAATGTATAAACCTATAACTATCCAGTTGAGCTATTGAAATGTGCTTTATTTCTGATTGCTCTTAAAAATTCTCAGAAATTAATCTCAAATGTGATGGCCTGCATACATTCTGGTTGTTGTCATTGGAAGCACATGACACCATTTTTGCATTGGTTGATGATAGGTTTCAGATGCAATTTAAGTTGCTAGTTTTAACTTATAATTTTTAGGACTTGACATCTGGATACCTTCAGGATCATCTGTTCCAACCAATCATTGTCAGATCCACTAGGCATAAATTGTGATTCTACATTTGGGGGAGGCCAAAATGATAAAGGGAGAAGACGCTGCTTTTCAGGGTCAATCCTGACTCTTTGGGGATAATCTTCCGGTAGTCATCAGGCTGACCTTCTCCTGTATTTCAGATGGAATCGTTTTGAAGAGTCTTTATTGATTTTATCATGTCATCTTTCAATCTGTTTTTATCATTATTATTTTTATGCTTGGTGAATATAAGTTTCATCTATATATATAAAAAAGGATGTGTATGTTTGTTCCTGGTAGGTAATCTCGGAAAGTACTGCACCGATTGACTTCAAATTTTCAGAGACTCTCACATTCAAA
>JANHFO010005541.1:165293-175543 GCA_032468095.1 Pareas carinatus
TCTGTCTCCCCCTCTCCCTCTCTTCCCCCCCTCTCTCCCTTCTCCTCTCCCCTCTGTGTATGTATGTGTGTGAGAGAGACAGAGAGAGAGAGAGACAGAGAGATATGAATACTACATTTTTCTGTGACTATACTGCTGAGAGGTCCTTATACAATATTTATTGTAACTTTCTATTTTTTCAAGTTTATTGGAGTAGGTTGTTAACCAAAAACAACACATCTTTCAACTACCAGTAAGACAACTAAATAAGTCTTAATTGACCATGACATAAAAAGGTTTAGCTTAGTTGAGTGAATATTGTGGTGCTTGTATAATTTTTCATACTAGTCCATTTATACATCTGTTTTGTCTCTTTTGTTTCAACTTGTGCAACTTCACTGTGAAACATATCATATTGGTTAAGCCCTTACACCTGCTGTGATCCTCAGTACGCACCCAATAAATCAAAAGTTGACTTTGCTTTATGAAAACTAACACCTGTTTCCACATCTTTAAACAATGGTATTTTACCCTGTTCTGGGGTAAAACAGAATAGAAAAATATATTGTGGATAAATATAATTCCTGCAGAAAATTTATTAAATGTATTTTCATGTGTAAAACAGCATTATGATTTTAATAAAGAACATTTGCAGTTCAGGGTTGACCTTGGTGGTCTCTGAGCTTAGTTGTTTTCTTGCAGACATTTCATTATCCAAACTAGGTAACATTAGTACTAGTAATGTCATGCTACTAACACTGAAGATGTTATCTAGTTTGGGTAATGAAACACCCGCAAGAAAATAACCAAGCACAAATATCACCAAGGACTCTTCACAGCATGTGATTCTTCTATCTATGAATATATTGTCCAATTACAATATAAACATTTTTATTGTGAGTAAGAATAGTATGTGTTTCCTGTTAAGATGTCCTTGTCTAGCATTTAAGAAAAAGTCTCTATATGATGGTGACCTTAAGGCTATTTAGTTAGCAGACACATCCAAGAACATTGCAAGGACAAAATTAATAGGTTTTGAATCAAGATGCTTTGTCACTCATTTTGTCATTTGTCCCTCCGCATGGACCGTTGAGTTACTTAGCAAACCCTGAGCAGAGCCCACCCATATAAAATTGGTAAGGGTCTTTCCATTGTAAAGTTCAATATACTTGAATACAGGGAATGTGCTTAAACCACTGCTTCATATTCAATTTATTCTGATTTCAATCTGCTACTTTAAATGGAGTATTCAAACATAAAATCCAATATATTTATTCATTCTCTTTGGATGCTGACTGGATAATTTGTAACAACAGAATAGCATAAATGTCATGAACTTTGAACTCTTTACCAGGTTGTTTTTTGCAGTAGGAGGGAATTAAGTTTGTATGAACTAAAAATATTGGCATTTCCCCCCTTCTTTCCCCCTTCCTCCTCAAGAAAAGCCTTTTCGCTGAAAAATGAAATAATACAATTTTAGTCACAATAGTGGCAGAATGTTTATGTTGTATTCATGTATGTTTAAGAACTATTTCTTCAGTTCAAAGACACATCCTCTCATATTGCTTTTAATAAGGACTTTTCTGAAATTCTGGAAGATACCAATGTTTTGTAATCTGTAATATATTGTGTGCTTTTTTTACCAGCTTGTTGATTATAGGGTGGAAATCACTTCAAAAATGTTTAAATGAATTTCCTATTTTTGGAAGTTTGAGTTAGTCTTATGATCTGTCTGTTAAAGCAGGAAGTATATAGTTAAATGGACAATATCATTATGGTGGATGCCAGTATTTTGATTATATACTAGTAGTCTTATAAAATTAATCTTTAACCTATAACTTTAAAAATAATAGTTTCTATTTGTAGCAAGAATAGAATTTAAATTAGAGCAAGACAACAAATATACCCAGATTATGCTGATGATCAATATCATTTTTTTCTTTCCCGTGTGAAGTTGCAAAGAAAAAAAACCTGAGTAGCAAAACATTATTGTGCTTACTCTGGATTTCCTTCTGCTGTCTAGTTTTATGTATGGTGGAAATTCACACTTATTCAAAATTTAAAAAAAACTTGAAATGAACATACTCTCATTTTGCTGTTAGCATGGAATTACAATGGTGATATAATTGTACTTCTGTTTTTTGTCAAGCTTTCAGCAGGAGGGAGGGAACGGATGAGCCCTGGGTAAGGATTTATATTTTTTATCAAAGACTTTTGTGGAATCTTAAAATTTGGTTTTAAAATTGGATATGTGTTGCCTAACTACATTTTAGGCATATCACTGGTTGTTCATTCTATAGGATTTTTTCTTAATATACAGAAGGGTTTTAAATCTAATGTTTAACTAGGAATATCTATAGATAGATATAATGAAATGAAGCATGCATCAAAGTAAATTCTAAAGGTTTGTGGAACCCTAAAGAACGAAAGGACTTTTCTGTTAGTGTTAGAATGGGACCTCATCATAAATATGTTATAAGCAGACTCATATGCTTGTCTGAGATAAGTATTTGGAGTTTGCGATGTTGAAAGAATCTTAAGAAGATATTATTTGGCATAAATTGTGATTTTACAGTTCAAAGAATGTCAGTGTGCCAAAGAATTCCTCATTCCTACTTCCCCTTTCTTGATTTCTTTTTGCTTTTGAGTTAATACAACATAAGCATTGAACCTAAATCCAGACATGTTGTAAATCTAGCCTCTGGGTTCTTTTGTTTAATTTAAAAATCACAATCCTGTTCATAATGTATTAAAATCTTCCTTTGCTATTCATGATCATGCTTAAAATGCATTAAATTCTATTTAAATAAGAGCCAGTTTGGTGCAGTGATTAAGGCACAAGGCTAAAAAACTATGAGTTACTTCCATCTTAGGAATGATCTAGCTGGATGACCTTGACTCAAAGACAACAAATGCATTATTTATGTTACAGTTGAGTATACATTAATGATTATACCTCAGAAAGTTTGAGCTAAAAATTTCCACAAAATTTGAAAATTATATAATTGTATACAGCTATTTAGGCTGTCATATCTTACCTATGTTTCAATGAAGGGAGCCAGAATCATCTCTCATTAAACATGTCATGTGGAGCCCAACATCTCTTTGGTTGTACTTTTAACAGTTATAATTTTTTATGAAATCCTTCCCCGCCATATTCAATCAGATTCTTCCTCCATGTAGCATAAATACATTATTTCATGTCCTGCTCTCTGAACGATGGACAACAGTTTTCTGTTTAGTTTTTTTTTAGCATTCTTCTATGTAACATTGCTTTAGGAACCTGAAGAATGCAATCAAAATACTCTCTTAACTCACCATATGAATTAGTTTCTGGTCCTTCCTTCTTGTTTTTCTCTGAAACTTAACCAATTTTTCAGAATCTTCCTTAAAGTATGGTATCACTTAATTGTTATGTGATACTATCCCAGGATTTCTCAGATCAAGGCTTGAGCAGTTCTTTTAGTCACATATATTTAAACTTATTCTGGAGATTTAAGTTTATTCAGTGTAGCCTTAATACTTGACCATATTGACTAATCTCAGGATCCAATCCTGAGACTTCAAGTATGCTCTTCAAAATTTTCTAATGAAGTACATACTTTCTTGTTGAAAGAGACTTAACTAATTAACATGACTTGAAGAAAAATGAATTTTTTCAATATTTCCCCTTTGTATTAAAGTAGTAGATGGAGATCTTCAATGCATTACAGATTTATAGAAGAAATCCATCACAAGTTTACAATTAAAAAAAGTTTTACTGCATTTAGGTTGTGTTGTATAATGGCCTTTTATTCACTAATGGTTTGTTTATATGATTTGTATCACAATAATAAGTCCTAGAGCAACACTTAGTATAGAAAAAACATAGTATGAGAAGTTATTTCCATATTAATAAAACATCCCACACAACAGCTTCATTTCTCACCATGTATGCAGGCCAACCTTTTCGCTCAGCCATTTCATTGTATCTTCGCAGTGTTCATTTCTTGAGTAGTTTGACTTGCAATCAACATCTAATTCATGAATGTTTGTTTTATGCCTACCAATTAAATGCAGAATTTGTTTGATACAGTTTCTTTTCTGAAAATGGAACATCTCATGTGTTGTTACTCTTTAAAAATGCATCTGATGGGCATATGATGAGGATGTTGGCACAAATATTAACTTCTGGCTGAACGTACCACATTTCTGAGGTTTGTCTACTCCACCCAGACATCTGCTGTAACTAGTCTTCTGTGTTATACTTGTTAAAGCTTGCTGCAAAAGCCTCGAAGTAATAATTCACTACTCCACTTTTGAAAAGCTACAATATAGAAAATTTTAAATAGAGGCCTCTGTAAGTTGAAATATATTTTGCAGGGATAGGGTGAGGCACAATGTATTTTTTTGAAAAAGAGTTAGTGTTCAGGCATATATATTTAGTATTATCTGTACTTATGTATTTAAGTATTTTAAGGTATATGAGTCAGGGTTTTATATTTTAAAGCTGACAATTTACTGAAGAAGGTGGAATAGGAACAAAACATCTACAATATTTTTGGTTTGCTCCCAAATCATATTTAGTTTATGTGTTATCTGAAGGAGATAGTATATTTAGTAACAGATTCATTTTCTAGTAGAGAACTGATGTTTCAGACCTCTACCATACTTAAAATCTAGCTCCTGTGAACAATTTTTAAAAAGATGCAGATAATTTTACGTATAGGAAAAATAACATGAAAAGTACACAAAATTATTAAACAACTGAAATAATTAAAAGGATGTATAGCTACAAGTAAGCAAAACCTGCAAGGAATAGGAATCCCTGAATAAAAGTTTACTTTCAGAAATCAGAATTGTGACTTCCGGTTCTGGCTTCCTTCGATGAAGATGAGGCAACCGGGGCTCCCGGTCGCTGAAGTCCTGTTTTCCCCGATTGGAGCACCTAGTGTGCCTATTGACACCCTGTAGCAGGGTCTGAAGAAGGAAGCTAGACAGGGATACGTGCCGGGCGGTGGCCAGCACGTCTGAACCTATCTCTTTCCCTTTCCCCACCGGGGAGAAACGGCATCTTGGCGCCATTTAGGAGGAAGCCTGGAACCACGTGAAAAACACCTATGGGACCAACTCAGAAGCAAAGACAAAAAAAAGTGAAAATAAAACCATCTAGTCAGGTGAGAAGAAGTAATCTATTAATACACTCCATGAAATAAAAACTTTATTGGTCTGATTAAAAGAAGAAAGTAAGCAATTTCCACCCAAAAAGTAAAAAGAGGCAAATGAAATCAATGAGGAGTTAAACAGTGAAGGAAGTTCAGAAAAATTCTAAAATGGAGGACCTCACCAAGGTGAAAAAACTGTAATCCTTTCTATCGGTGAATTTAAGACTTTAAAATTTTGGATATTAGAAGATTGATTTATTTGGATTAAAAATTGGATTTTGAACAGTTGGAAAATGGATTTGGATTACTAAAACTGGACTAAAAAGATTGGATTTAACATTATAAGCGGGTGGGGGAGACACGGCAAAATGGAGTCAGTGGAAGATTAGTTGCCACAAGATATCAGTGGCAGCAAGCTCCAGGCATGCATGGATGAAATTCTTGAACTGATTAAGTTATGGTTGAAGTGTTGGAGAAAAAAGTACTTGTAAGAAGAGGTATAAGTTAATAAGTAGAGGAAAGAGTGGAAAAGGTGGGTGGGGTAGAAATGAAGGAAGTTATATTAAATTTGTATTTGCTTTTAGGATATCTTGATATAAAAAGAAATGATAAACAAAAAGACATGAATATATAATTTGAAATATATATTAAGATGCTGATTATTAAATGAATTAACATGGATGTGAATTATATATATAAAATCTACTACCCATGCCAAATTAAATGAAATTACAAGAGTTATTTTGGACTTGAAATGTATGTTAAGTAATAAAAAATGTAACACCCACGTAAAATTAGAAAGCAAGCTAAGAATTGTATAAAATGTTAATTAGAAATTAAAATTGAAAAAGATGAATCTTAGAAAATAAGTGAAATTAATGATAAGTTATGAAGAGAGATTGGATGAAAATATGAATTACGCAGAATGATTAATTTGTTTTTAAGCTGAAGATGAGACTAGATGAAATTAAGATAAGGAAGAGATTGAAGGAAACAAAAGAAGAGCAGGAGGTAGAAGAAGAAAAATAATAGAAGAGAAATTAGAAGAAGGAAAACAAAAGATGGGTACAACCTAGAATAATAGCTAGGAATAGAGAATTCTATTCCATAGATTGCTATGTTCTTTATAACAAAGTGATGTCCGAATGTTTTTTTCTCTTTTATTTATGTATGTGTGATTGTTTTATATGGAAAAAATTAATAAAAATATATTTTTTTAAAAAAATCAGAATTGTATTATCTTAGTACATAATCATACATGTCTTTGTGAAACACTTTCGAACTTTAATAAGGATCAAACATGTTGTTGTTTTCAAAGTTATGTTACAATTTACTTAATACTTTTTATAGTAATATGCCTTGTAAGATTTACAAGCTTTGAATAGGATGTTGTTTATTCACATCTTAATTGTTGAAGAACTCCATTCCAGAGGGAACAGCTTTTATTGGTAGTTCATTATAAGCTCAAGGGAAATTGTTGTTTAGGTTCACTTTCTTGGTTGAGTAAAACAAATAACAGCTTGAAAAGTTGGTGTATTAACTAAGCTTTATACCTGAATGCATCCTAGAAATGAAAGTAAACACTGAATCTTTAGCAGTAAAAATGTTTTAGATATAGATAGTATGCACTTTCACTGCTGCCTTTCTGCACATGCCTTAATGCCCTTAGGCAAATAATCACAAGAACTGGATATGGATACTCCAAGAGTAGAATACCACCAGTATATACATGAACAACATCAAGGTGAATGCTAAGAGTGAAAAGGATATCAACTTTCTGATCTACCTGACATCTAGAGAGGACATTAGAACATCATTTGGACTGGATGAGTGTGACCAGATAGTAGTCAGGAGAGAGAAGTTAGCTCAGACGGATGAGAGTGGATTACATAGCAGGTCACATAGCAGATATACAGACCAGCTGCAAGTAGCTTGTAATCCCAAGGTAGATGAGAACCATAATAAAGAAAGGAACACAACAGTATCCATATATCACAAAAGGAAAAGACATTTGAAGAGCAAATTCAATGGAAAGAAAAATATCTACACAATCAACACAAATGTTCTGTCAATATAGTGAGCTAGCCAATGAAAGACATAGAAACTGTCAATATGTATGGAGATTTCCACCCAGTCCGACACTCAGAGATTGTACACTAGTTGGAAAGAGGGTGGGCGACATCTGGTGAATGTCACTGCCATGAATGAAACCCAGAGCTTCCAGGAGTACATGTATAAAGAAGTCACCCAAAGATTAGCTGCTGAGAAAATCTCTGAGGCAGCAGCAGACATGGAAGTAAGATCGTAGAGGAAGGGCAATGTCAAGACAAAACCTTGCATAGAATGTATAATTGACAGATAGCTGAGGTGACAAACATTGTGAAATCCTACTAGTGACTGAAAAAAGCTGAACTAAAGGACAACATGAGACACTGATAATAGAAGCACAAAACAGGTGGTAGGCACCACATGTATAGAAATGGATCTACCACATTAGACATGACTCAAAGTTCAGGCTATTTAGTGATGCCTCAGAGACGTCCAACACATAGAGGCAGGGTGGAAGATGCAGGCAGGATAAGCATACATTGAAAGGTATAACTAATTATCTGGTATTGCATACAGAAATATTTGCAGAGTGTATGGGCTATACCTTCCCAAGTCTGGATGGGAGATTCTACACAAGGTCATGGAGAATAATAAGGCTAAGATCATGTAAAACTTTCAGATCCAGATGGACAGGCAGGTACTGATCAGCCAAGCAGACATCATGGTAGTAGACAAGGAACAAAAGACAGTGATGGTGTTAGATTTAGCAGTGCTGAGTGACAGTTACATCAGGAAAGAATGTGAGAATATTGAAAGGTCCTGAAGGAGCAACTAGAAAGAATTTGGAAAGTCAAAGTGACTCTAATGGTAGTATGAGGACTTGAGACTGTGACTCTCAAACTGAACAAGTGGCTCCAACACATCACAGGAATAATATCAGAGTTGTCTGTCCCAAAAAGGTAGGAACAGTTAACATACTGCACAGGACCTTCTGACTTCTGATATAGGACCCATTCTAATTGATATGATTTGATGATGGAAAGATACTGAGATAGGAAGGAACGAAGGAAGGATCTTTTAAATACATATGAAAACTTGTGGCAAGAATAGCTAAAATCTATATAGCTATTCGAAATATATAAAATAAGTCTATGTTATTGCAAAAATTTTAGAGGCAATACCTTTATCCTAATCTAGAAGCTTTAAACAACCCATTGAGTAATATTAAACATTTAAATTCAGTTCCTTGAACTAGAACCCATTTGTTCCCTTTGAAAAATACTGTATATAATATTAAATTTGAGAAAAGACTGGAAAAGGACTACAATTATGCAGACAATTAAAATTCTTATAGACAAATAAGTCTTTGAACTCAAAATTCTAGCAATGCATCTGTTGTCTCTATGATGTTTCTATATAGGTAATATGGGTTACAATCCTATTTTTAAGAAATATTTCAGTACAAAGAGATAGGTAAGGCAGAATTACAAACAATTGTTCACTTTCCCCTTTTTGTTTTTATGCTCCATGTCACTGTGACAAAGACTTTTAAAAATATATATAATTTATTGATACTACCTGATTTTAAAGAATATACCAACTTCATTGTGGGAATACACACATAATTTTGTTACCAAATCAATTGTTGGTAAACTGACATGAACTTTTTTTCTCACTCTAGATGTTCAAATCACATCTAGCTAAGGAAGATTACTAGAAGGCTTTAATATGTCACTGTATTTCAGCTCAACAAGAATTGTTATGAGTAAAAATGGAGAAAGGTGTACCATACATTAATAGTGGCTTAGAAAGATAATACACAAAATGTTAAATGATAAAAGCATTAAATGTTTTTCATATTTAAATATTTGATTACTAAAATGATTCTTAACTGATAGCAGTGAGGATTTTTTTGCTTAATATTAATGCTTTTATTTTGTTTCTTGTATGAAATATTTTTCTGTAAAAATGTGAATTTTGGTTAGGACAAGCTGCATACATTTTGAGTTTTCAGGAAATACAGTATATATAATATCTTTCTTCTTTACCAGATTTATTTTTTAAAGTAGAAAGGTAATAAATTGAGGAAATTACCTCTTTACTGTAATACAAAGAAAGCAGTTTCTTCTAGCTCATGAATCAAGAGTGAAGGGTGATTACCTTAGTCTGGCTGCACTCCATGTAATTTTAGAGACTAGAATGTTGTTACAAGCAAAGAAAGGTGAAAACATAGTAAAGTTCCACTGAACGACTTTTACAGCTTTGAGCTAATGTACACAAACAAAGAAACTCTTGTTTTTTCCCTCCATTATATTTGTAATGAGAGAAAGGTGAAAAATGGTTAGTCAGGAAATAGAGTTGACACTCTATTTACTTCTCTAAATTTCACATCGAAAAAAAACATTGAAAACATAATTCTCACATTTATATTATTAAAAAAAGTATTTAGGAGGCAGTTATATCACAGATATACATTTAAAATACATTTTGGATTCTTTATCACTAAGGAATTCAAAGACAAACTGTAAATTTATACGCCTGTTATTACTTTTTGAATTTGATTTCTTGAAATTATATAGAAAAGTGAAATTACTGTTAGTAACCTGAAAGCTAACAGGTAACATGAATGCCTTAGTGATAGATGAAATCCATTTAAAGTTTTCTTATTAAATCATCAATAAAATGCATAAAAACCTTTTTGTGTATGATCTGTCATTTTTTGATTTAGTTTACATTTTCATTGTAAATGAATGAGATTTTTACTTGTTAAATGTATTGTTATTTAGTTATTGTTTGGATGTATGTAGCTGCTCATCTCACAAAAATCACTCTGGGTAGCATATTTTTAAAAAGCAAAAACAATACAATTTAAAAAGATATTAAAAGCATATTTTAGAAATCTTCTTGAGTCCATTGCTGAACTAATTTCTATAAATGATCTAAAATACCGTATTTTTCGCACCATAAGGCGCTCCGGACCATAAGGCGTGGGGCGCTGGGAATGCGCCAATTCAGCCTGCAGAGCGATCCTTTGGCTTTGGAGCGTCCCGCGGAGCGATCTCCCTGCACCCGGAAATC
>JANHFO010005541.1:177603-188250 GCA_032468095.1 Pareas carinatus
TAAAATAATGTTTGCATATTTCAACCATTTGAATGCTGATTATTGAATTATTTAATGCTTAAAATTGAAATAAATTCTGTTTTATCTGTTAAAAAAGTATAATCTTAACATTAGGAAGTTCTGATAATAATTGAATGTATTTAAATGCCATTGGGAAAAATGCAGATCTTTTGTGTTTAACCTTTGCAGTTGTGGGACATAGTTTGATAATTATTTAATAACTGAGTTTTAATGGGTAAATGGAATAGTAAAGTAAATGCTGCATTGTAGTTCTCAATCAAATTATATTTCATTTAGTCCCGATTAAATACAATATAATAAATTTCTATTTTTACTTGCATGATTTAAAAATTACAATGTTTTCCCCTAGTGTTGCCTTTTTTATAATGAGATACTCTTTTGAAATCATATATTCTTTTATTTCCCAACCCCCATGTCAAGTTGTATTTGAATGCTTTGATACATTGTTTCTTATTTCTTCTCCATTCCAAGGTTCACCTACTAGGAAGAATGGGTCTTTTTTGTAATAATACCATGCTTGCTGGTGCAATTAGTAGGGCTCTTGCTAGCAGTAGGAATAAAACCATAGCCTCGCATGGATTTATATGGAAAGCTGTGAGCCTTTTTTAAATTTATGATTATAAATGCACCTGATACATACACAACATAATGAATGTACTTTATGATAATGAATATATCATAAGATTGTAACTATTGTTTGTCAATTGTAGTCTGTATGTAAGTATTGAGTATTTTACACCCGAGAAAAATTCCTTGTGTGTCCAGACACACTTGGCCAATAAATAAATTCTATTCTAAATTCTATTCTATTAACTTGAAATAAGGTATGCTATTCAAGTTAATAGAATATCTTCATCCAATTTCATTTCCAGCTTTTATTAATTATAGAAATGAGAGTTTGATTTTAAATATACACTGGGCTGTAATTCTTTAGATATCAGGCTTCATTGATCAGACCTTTTTTCTTATAACAATCATATTCATATCTTGAAATATGACAAGTTCCATATCCATTTACTCATACAAAGTGATAAAATCTATATGTGGATATGAAAAACTTATAATCCATTTTTTAATTTTAATTTTTCATAGCTAATTCAAGATACCCACAATAATTAACTTTTTTTACCAGTAAAGAAAAATACTTGTATGAAATTGAGCATCAGATTCTTGCAGTTCTACTAAAATGTTTCCGATCAAACAAATCAGAAACCTGGAACAATTCTGAGCAAATCTGGAATTATTTTATGAGGCAGATAGAGCAAAGTTGAACAATTTGCCCCTCTCTCCTGTCCTTTTCAACATGGCATATTTATTGGTCCACCATTTCTCAATTTCTTCATCACTTTCAGCAAATGACACCACCAATTTCAAAATGCCATATCTCATCAGTCTCTCTGTCTGCATTTTTTGTTACATTTCTTGCTATTATCTATATTTTTAAATGCGAAATACCACTCACTCACTCACTGACTGACTTATCACGAGATCCCTAAAACTATAAAAGCTAAAAACATGATATTTGGTACATATATTTCGCTTGCCATCTAGGCACTCACTAAGAAAGGATTATTCAAAATATTAATTTTTACGTGTGTTATTTACATTTTTTATTTTTTAATTACATTAAAATTACATTTGGCTCCTCACCTAACGGATTCCGCCTATCCCTTTGCCGCAGCCACAGCCTCTTTCTCCACATGGGGATGGCTGGTTGTGTCTACTCCAGGCCGGCAAGGAGCCAGGCGGTCGTGTCTCACTACTCTTTCCCACCTGAGTCATGGCCTTGCCATCTGATCAACCTGATTATCCCTGCGAGCGATGGCCGCCGCCTCACCCTCACTTCAGTTGGCTACTCCCCTGATGGACTCTGCCTTTCCCGCCGCAGCCGCAGCCTCTTTCTCCATGTGGAGCCGGCCGTTGGTGTCTCCCCCAGGCCGGCAAGGAACCGGCCAGTTGTGTCTCACTCCTATTCCCCAGCACAGGTATCAGCAGCTAGTATCCTTATATGCCAAGGATGACTCAAGGTAGACTATGGCATATTCTGACCAGTTTACTTCCTTACCATGACAGTTGCTGTCAACACAGTTCACTACTAGTTGACCTTCCCCATCTCCCATCTTTCCTAGTATTTTCATTTTCCTCAACTGTTAATAGTGTCAGATGTTGTCCAGAGACCAAAGCCATTTTCGGCCTCAGCAGCCTATTTTGAATCATATCAGACATGCTTAAATATCCATTTTGCTCCATATAGAGATAAAAAAAGCTGTTTATGTTTCAGTTCAGCCACAAACCATTCCAAATCAATTGGCCAGCGCCACTGTTGTGCATAAAAATACATCCCTGAACGTTAGTATTTGAATAAATAGCTTTTACGATTTCTGGAGTGTTAAGAATTTGAATAAATAGGGGAGTCTGGTTTTGTGTGTTTGCTTTTAAAGGTTTATCTATGTGGTTGCTATGAGTCGACACCAACCTGATGACACATAATCAATCTGCTCTGAGAAAGATTTAAAAACACAAGGAGAGGCAGGTCCTTTAGTCTGTGGCAAATAATGATGCTATATCTTTCTTTTCCTCCTGCACCCCTCCCAAATTCTTTACATTTAATATAATGAACAAAGGTTCATTTTAAATACTTCTTTACTTCCCATAGCAGTCTGCACAGTAAATAAAATAAAATGTTAGAACAAACATCTGGCTTCATTTGCAGACATAATGTACTAGTTAGTCAGTAGTAATGCTTCATCCTTTCCCAAAAGTTTGCAGTGGATTTCCTTCTAGTTTTGTGGGTTGTGGCATGTCAGTGGAAAAAATGTTCTTCAAATAAGGTTCACAGTGTTGTTTCAAAGGCAAAATGCTGCTTTTAATTAGGAGCAATGTATCATATGAAGCCCTTTGATTTATGGATTAACTCAAAACAGCAGTAGATGATGGTGATGATGAAGACATAAGGTTAAGGAAAATATATGTAGTATTTAATATTGCTCTTTTCCTGCTGAAAGGAAAGTAGCCATTTCTTAATATACAAGTACTGCTTTCAGTCATTTGCAGCCTTGTTCTTCTAAAAGTATTGGATCTCCAGCCATGCACCGTAATAATATTGGTGACTGTGGGTTAATTATCAAGGTGGTCTGTAGTTTGAGATACAGTTTAAAATAGATACTTTCATAAATCAATAATGTAAAAACTAATGTCACCCAAATTATGAGAAAAAATATTAATACATTAAAATTGAAATCTTCAATTTAGAATTTCAGTTTACACTACACTTTTTATGAGGAGGCCTTATATTAATGCTGTCAATAATGGTAGCCATTTAAATATTCAAGAGTTCAAAGTTTTATATAAATATTCCTTGTCATTTGGTTATATTGACTCAGAATTCTTAAACTTAGATTTCATCACAATATTATTTTATTTATGGAACAGTTCTATGAAATATTAGAAATTTCAAAATAAAGAAATCCAGATGTTTAAGAAGTTGTATCTGTTTTTTCAACTTTTTTCTTAATATACTGATTAATGAACCAAATTTATTCTTTATTTAACAGAAAACCTGTCAAATTTCATTCAGTTTTCTCATTTTTTATACATTATATTCCTCTGGCACCTTTTGTTGGTTGCATCATATAGTTTAGAAAACATTCAGTAGTTTGTTTTACAAATCTCAACTGGTTTATAAGCTATAAGCCATGCTATACAAACTGCTTTCTGTTTGTGTGGATTAATTAAATCAGTAAACTATTACACTCTTGATTCTGGTGACACATCTGTTAAAGTTAATTGCTTGGAATTCCGCAATTGTATGTTATCTCTGTTAAAAATTTAAAGACTTTTTTTTTAAAAAAATCACCCAAGAAACTCCAGAAAAGATATGCATCACAGCTTTGTAATAAACATGAGATTTAATCTTATCATTTGTTGAGCTCAGCTGTTCTTTCAGAGTCTAATTTCTTCTTTATATTGTAAAAGCTCATTTCTTAATAGCATGTATAGGGAAAGCTATAAACAAACTGAAATGAACAATAGCTAGATTTACAAGATGTTGGTAAGATATGTCATCTATCAAATAGCAACACAATATTTGAAATGTTTTTCTATTTAAGTTACATACTAAGTTTTGGTGTGTTTTATAAAGTAGCCATAATCTCTCTCCTGCCAAATTTGACTAATAAAGTGGTGTCTTGACACCATCTGTCTATGCAGTGCAACCCCTCCTATGACCCCTGTTCATTTTTTAGCAAAATGCTCCCCCCAGCTATCCCCCAATTGTTGCTCCTCTTTTCACAATGTTTTATACAGATGGTAACTGTATGTGCAAAAGGGGGAAAATTCAGATAGTTAAATGTGCTCTGCAGATTTTCTGTATAATGTGATATGTTGACAATGTTGAATTGGCAGTAAGAAAACCCTGAGGAAATGTGGGCAGAAAATGAAATGGTGGTAGCTCATTTTACAGATAATACCCTTTAACTATTCTGTTCCTCTAGAAAACTGTGATGTGAGAATGTAAATTCTTTTAGTGAGGTATGCATTTAGGTCAGACCTTGCTTAGCTTTATGAATACTTTTTTAAACAGAGCAGTATTTCTGTGTTACATAGTCTTCATTACAATTCAGAAGTAACTGAGAACATCTGAATGATGGTGATTGTTAGAACTTCTAGACTTGAGATTATACACCACTAAAGGGCTCATAAGTCTACTTACATAGATTGTCACTAAACTCTGTTCATTTTATTATGTGCTAGGTAATAAAAAAATTCTGGTGAACTAAAGGAGAATAAAGTGAAAAGGAAAATGTGTTTTATTTCTTGAGTAAGAACATATATTAGAAACAAATATTAAGCAAACATATATTGAAAACAACTACAGATCATTGATTGTTATAGCAAGCATATTAAAACAAATGTTTTAATGTAATATGTATGTATGAAATATACATACATATACTTAGCAACTGTGTCGCCATGGGCCAGCCACTCTCTTTCAGCCCAACTTACCTCACAATGTTGTTGTTTTGGGAAAAATAGGAGGAGAAAGGTGTGTTGGATATATTCACTTTCTTGAGTTATTTGTATTAACAATAAAGGTGGGATATAAATAAATAAATGTCAGAAATTCAAATATATGAGAATGATCCTGCCTACAAATGGTTTCAATGCTTCTCCACACACAACCTCCCTCAAAAGGTATTTACATGTTTAGGTCAGTTTGTTGTGTACATACAGTGTAGCATATGTCCCACCAAACCTGGAAATCGTAATCATGGTCATCCATCTGTGAAAAATCGCTACTTTTTTTAGAAGCCTCATAAAAGATCAGCTGTGCTGTTACTACTATAACAGTATTAGATGAAGGAATAAAAAGAAAAATTCAAAATAGATATTGGATTAAACAAATTTTATTAGGAAAACGTATTCAAAATTCTAAAACAAGTTCAATTACCCGTCTAGCCTCAAGACAACCTCTAATCATAGTGCAGGTTTTACACTTGCTGACATAGCTTTCCATTCCTACTCATGAACAGTTTCCCCATACAAGTCCCTATAAACATTAATCACTATGAAAAAACAAGGTTTTAACTCTTATGTTGCAATATTATACATAATGTTGTGGAAGTGCATCCTATACAATTCAGTGGTTGTATGTCCCTTCTTCCCTCCCTTTCAGTCAGGGTAGTCAACTGAGATGCTCTTGCTTCTTGTATGGAAAGCATCTGTGGTCATGAAGCATCAGGTACTCCTGCCACAGCTATTGTTTCTTGCTTTTACTCTTTTGAGTAATTCTTCTTTTTCTGTTTTGGATTGTGAATCTTCACTGGTGATATTTTCCATCACATTAGTTTCAAGGGCCTTTTGGGTCTCATATCTGGATCCTTTCCCAGGCTATGATCAGAACCCCTGTTGGGTGAATGCTAGTTTACGAATGCTAGTTTATGTGTTGATTGGAATTGCCATCTGTTTACTGTTTATGGGTATTGTTATTTTTATATTTCAACCTAAATTGATTGATTTCATGAATAAAAAAGAATAGCTGTCTATTTACATCTAAGCACAAATGATTGCATATCATATTAATTTTACCATATTACCAAGTTTAATATGCATAAAACAAAAATCTTGATTGATCCCAACTACTTTTCTCTTCTTGCACTTTTTCCAGTATTGTTCAGTAACTTTTTTCATCACATGTCAGAGACTTAATGGAGGTTTACAACTTCAGGATGGGGAGATCTGACTTACATTTAAAACTGACAATATGAGCTGTCAATCAGTGTATAATGAAACATCTAACAAATTAATTTATAGAAAAGAGAAGATGGGGCAAAGATATTAGAGGAGAAAAAATATAATATTATGAGTACCTTACATCACCCATATGTCCTTTGCTAAATGATATCATCATTTAAAACATCATGTGACTGTACCCAACTTGCAATGTCAATTCCAGCTGTAGTCATTAAGTTAATCACTCATGGTTGTTTAGTGTGACATCATGTAACTGTGACTTTAACTTCTTGCTGGCTTACCCATTGACTTCACTTATTTTCAGTCACAATGGTGCAACCTATAAATGAGTATTGGTTTCCAATCATGATCATGTGACTGAGAATGCAGCAATGACTGCAAATCAAGAATAGGTTGTAAACTCATTTTTTCAATACTGTTGTAACTTCAGTTGGAAAGCAAGGATTTATTTGTGTGTCTCTAATTTTATTAGGAATTTTGTTATAAACTATATCTTTAATTAAATAAAGTACTGATTATGAGAAGATAGCATTTCCCCCCCAAACAGTGGTATTCTTTAAGCTATTGTAATACATAAATATTTCACTTGTCAGATCTGTCTTGTGTTGCAGTGTCTTTTAAGTTGCCATCTTCAGACTAGTAACTCCATCACAGGTTTGTTTTTTGACTCACAAAATATTCATTTTAACTGAAAACAAATTTGCACACACACACACATCAGGGAGATTCTCTTGAGAACCATGCTGTCCTGTCACAATTGTGGTCATTATTTGAAGATTACCTCAGGGAATACCAGCAGCAGCACAGTTGAAATGTTCTATTACCCTGTTTCCCCAAAAGTAAGACATCCTGCGAAAATAAGACCTACTTACAGTTTTTCCTCTCACTGAAATATAAGGCATCCCCTGAAAATAAGACCTCCCCGATAATAAGGCCTCGGACTTCTGGTTCTGGGCGGCCTGGGTGGAAAAATAAGACATCCCCTAAAAATAAGAGCTAGCCATCTTTGGGTGCAAAAATTAATATAAGACAGTGTCTTATTTTCAGGAAAACACGGTAGTTATTATATACTGTAGGTACCTCCACACATGAGATTCTGTTGTTTCAATTTCGGGGATTTTCTTTGTATGTGATTATTGTTATCATTTATTAATGTATGATCTTGTTACATTAGCCAGGAAACTACAATGCAATTGCAGAGTAGTAGTTTCGCTGCCAAGGTACCAGCTTTGTTGTAGGAAACACACGCTTCCCATGGTGCACTACAAGAGGGCAAGCTGGCTTCACATCAGAAAGAAAGACAAGCGGCTCTTCCTAGAGCGTCAACCAAGGTCTCCTCCCTCCCTCACTGGACCAAGCTTGCAAACAGGTACCGTGACCAGGAAGGGCAGGAATCTGACTGCATGGAGCACCAGCTTGTCTCTCCACTGAAGTGGTACCTATTTTATCTACTCACATAGAACATGCTTTCAAACTGTTGGGTGGACAGAAGCTGAGGGGAGTGATGGGAGCTCACCCCGAATCGCAATGCTAAGATTCGAACTATTGGAGGAGGAACTGTCTCCAGCATTATCAAACCACTGAGCCACCACTTGGTATTTGATGAAGTCCTTTTTTCTGACTGTCTTGGAATCACAAAAGCTTCAGCTGTCCTTTCCCTGACAACTATCAACAAGCAGCTATTTGCATAATGCTTTGTTTGCACCTTTTCCTGGTGTCAGTCCTATAAAGTAGGACCAATATAAAGTATTGGTGCAAAATGACATTTATTGGAATAGTTGAAGGGACAGAACCTTGCAAGTCTGCATGTGCTTCCCCCCCTCTCCCTTTACCTTTATGTGAATTAAGAGAGCTCTGACTGAGGCATACCCTACTTTCTTCCTGCTCTTGTGATTATTGCCTTGATCGAAACTCTTCCTCCTGTCTTTCAAGGCCATTTCCTATGCCCTCCACACCTGGAACTGGGGTTTTAGATTACCATAGAGTACAAATGATCCTACTCACTCCCAGCTTCAGTAGCTGGGTGTCATCTTCCAAGAGACTTCCCTGGGGAATTTAGGTTGTCATGGTGATGAGGCATCACCACCTGTACGTCCCTGCCATGGAGATAGAGAGCTGGAATAGAACACTTTGTTTAGCTGGCATTGGATGCTGACATTCTGCATCCAGCATGTAACCCAACTGGGCAGAGTGGTGCGTGGGGGCAGCATAACGGACAAAAGGAAATTTCCCATTTTTCAAAGACGGGGAAGGAACATTGTGCATTTGCAAGATTTAATTTCCAACAACGACGACAATAATTGATGATGATGAAGATTCACATTCTTCAACATGAAAGAAGGCCTTCAGAAGCCTTGTTAGGTTTAACATCTCAAAAAAAAAGACAAAAGCATGAAAAGAGGCTGGGAAAAGAAAAGAAAAGTAAGGCAACGGGCATGCTTCTTGGTACTGTAATGGTCAGTTGTAGAGATGGACTGCCCCAGAAAATTCAGATAATATTGTACCTCCCACAAAAGAGGATTCTGTGCTGTTCTTCATGGCCCTGTTATTACTGAAAAGCAGAAAGTCTACGGTTACGTGCAACCATGCTAGTTACAGCAGCAGGTGTGGAACCAAGGATCGGCACTTAGCATTAGCACTTATACTTAGATACCGCTTCGAAATGCTTGACAGTCTTCTCTAAGCAGTTTACAGAGTCAGCATATTGCCCCCAACAATCTGGGTTCATAGTAGACCAACCTCAGAAGCATGGAAGGCTGAGTCAACCTTGAGCTGGTGATAATTGAACTGCTGGCACTAGGCAGAGTTAGCCTGCAATACTGCATTCTAACCACTGCACCACCACGGTTTTTAGTCTGCATCTGCTTCACAGTCCTGATGGCCTTTGAGAAACTGGGGCTGCAGGGAGACAGAAGGCAGTTCGGCAGCACCTTTTCCAAAGCAGTGAACAAGATGGATGGACGCTATCATCAAGGCAAGGTTCAGCCAGTGTTGGAAGTCAGTGGATGATGTTGGCTCCCTACAATCCAGCAAGAAGCAAGTTAGAAGCAAGAGCTCTAATACGAAACTGTTAAAGGAAATATGCAGGGGTTCTTGAGTAGATAAGAGCAGGAATTTACAGGAAAGAACTATAAAAGCAACTCACCCTGCATTAAAATTTCAGAAGAAAGCAAGCTTCCCACATCTTTGCAAATTTTCTTGGTTTTGTGGCTTTTAATATGTTAAGTATATATCTGTATATGGATACAATCTGAGTTAGTAATGGGATCCATAGAGTTTTTTCGTATGAGGTGTGTTTTGCAGGATCCTTGTGGACCCTTTCTTCCATGCACCACAATGTCGCAAAAGGTATGATAAAAATCATATGCAACAATCATGTTGCGTTGCTTGCAAGCACAGTTATTTGTGGTGGAAGCATTTCAATAGGCTTGTCTTCTCCATGGCTACCTATTAATTTCATCAACCTAAAACAGGAAGGCAAATGTTCATATTATCATATTTCTCTCTATTGTTTTGAATTAGACCATTGATCATGGTGGCAAGGCTGCTACAACTTCACCATGGCTAGTAGCAAAAAACCAGAATTGTTCATGTAAATCACATTCACACAACTTAATTACACTCACATGATTGACTCATATGTAAAATGACAGTTGGAACTGATCTAAATAGTGAAAATAATTATGTCCTGTATTTACAGATGCCCAGAAAGAACATCTCTCCAGAAGAACTATATTTATCAAAATTAACCTTCATGATTACATAGGCAGTCTAATTCTGCCATCTTGTGGAAAGCTGCTGCAATAAAATTATCTAAATTTGAGTTTATTGCTGCTGGAATGATTACTTTTGTTCACTCTTCCCTGCCTAAACATTTGCATTTCCAGATATTGCACTGTTTTTATGCGCCACCCACATGATAACAATCATATTGTGTCACCTCTAACAACTGAAATTTCAAATCTCTATCATCTCTATCTCTATCTCTGGCTCTATCGTTCATCCATCCATCCATCCAAATGTGTTCTGAGCTGCCAGTCATGGAATAGAAAATATATATTAGATACATGCTGAATAGCTCCATGACAACGTCTGCCTAGTGACAGAAGTCAACTGGTGAATATAAAAAAATGAAACTGCCCACAGCAGTAATATACAATTATGATATGACTGCTCTTAAAATCATGTATAGCTCACTGATCATTGTGCAGCACCGTAGAGATAGTAAAAGTTATGAACAATGCAACAAAATGGCTTAATGTTCAAGAGATATCCCTCCACATGGACATGTATATAGTTATGCACAAGAATACTGGGAAAAGATTCATACTTGGTTAAGACAAATATTAGAAATACAGATAGAATTTAAACCAG
>JANHFO010005541.1:188350-200906 GCA_032468095.1 Pareas carinatus
GACAAAAATGCCAAATCCAGTCTCAAAATCTGGCAGACTGTGCGATGAACAATAATAATAATAATAATAATAATAATTTTTAATGCCCTAATCTCCAAGAATTTAAAACTTGATACATCGCTTCTTCCATGTCTCTCCGTAATTAACTAATAAGTGAGGCTAAGAAATGCACACAGTTCTCATCTAATGACCAAGTTCTGTTCCAATGATCAGGTCATTAAGCGAAATAGTTGTTATGTGAAAATGTGACTGAGAGAAAGGCTAAGAAGATCAATGGTTGCTTTTAGCTTCGTTCAGATAAAGTTGTTTCAAACAGCTACATCCTTACTCTTACACTGGTGTGTGGTGTTGCCAGGCACACAAGATTTTATTATAAATTGCATGCATTGATCAGAAATAGATTTATTTTATTACCATTATATTTGCAAATGGTTAGTAACTAAGGTACAAGTAATCCTCAAGTTGAAAAAGTTCATTCAATGATGATTTGAAGTTGTGATGCCCTTGGACAAGTAGCTTTAAACCCATTCGCAAAGTTTATAACCATAGCACCACCAACCACTCACGTGATCACAATATGGACAATTAGCTCGCTTTTATGAGGGTTGCAACACCTTGTGATTGCATAATTGTGACTTATGACCTTCCCAGCCAGCTTCAAATAGGCAAAGTCAATGGTGGCAGTCAAATTCACTTAACAATCAGTCTCTACATTTGATAAATAAAACCATGTAAAAATGGTTATGAAATCAGATCCAGTCCACATTCCAAGAATGACAAAATGACTAAATTAAACATTTTTTTTGTAATTTAAATAAAGTTTGAACTGATTAATATTTGGATGAGTGATTCAAAGCTGTAAGCTAAAATGCATGAATGAAATAAGCAGAGAAATAGGCATCAGCAATCCAAATTCATATTGCTGCCAAAGTAAGCTACATAAAAACCTGCTTATGTACTGTTCAGAAGCTGAACTCGATTTGTGGGTGTCTATATATTTAAACATAAGAAGACTGCAAAACATCTGACAAACAGTCGATGGATGTGATTTGCTGTGGTCCTAAGAGGCTGCAAAGACCTCTTGGTGGGCTGCATTTTGTTTGCTGGTTGCATATAATGTGGGTCTGGCAGATACTGCATCATCACAGCAACCTCATACAGAAAGGAATAGCAAAAGCCACAAACCAACAATAACTTCTTAATTGCTATGTGAGAAAAAAAACTACAGTTAGACAAGGCAGCAGCAGCTGCAGCAAATAGACTCGTAACCCTTGTGGCATCTTTATCTTTATGACGAATAGGGGATGATGCTCAACAGCTATTTGATGAGCTATGTAACAGCTGCCCAAGACCAAATATTGCTGCTGCACAGCTGGAAGCAGATACCATTGTATCATTAAAAGGTCAATAATTCCAATCTCGCTATACAGAGAATATGTTGATGAGTTATTTGTAGCCCTGATCAGTTCTGACAACTGTTTAGGAAAGACACAGTTTCCAGAGGAGAGAAATTTCATTTGAAAAGCAACTGCAGAGTTATTAAAACTCAAAATCCTAATAGACAAAAGCGCAGGTTTATGTCAAGTCCGCGAATCATTTCAGCTCTGCCGTTTAGAGAGATTTAGAAGTAACTCGCTGTAAATCAATGTACTGTCACAGTCAATATTGCATGAAAGGAGTCAGGCTATTATCAGGCATCTCTAATATCCTCCTTTCCCAAGCTTATCTACAGATGAACATCTTACATTATTGTAGGCAAAGCGGGATTGGGCCAAGGGCAAAAACAAAACTGCATCTGCAATGGAAGATAGCTTTAGTTGTTTGTAGGCTAACCTGGTTAATGGGTTAAAGCAAAAGAAATTAAACGAGGACAGGGAAGTAGCAAAAAAAAAGAGGGGAGAGAAAAAAGGGACAGCATCATAATGCTGAAATAGTCAAAAAATTGCCATTAGCTCTGACAAATGAAACATTTTTCTGAGGCCATAAAGGGCCATTCATTTCATGCTATGGTCCCTGCCAGCGTTTCCCACAATTTATAAAAGCACTCTGGCTGTTCTCATTTGCATGCAAGAAATGGAACAAAAATGCCATGCAAGGAAAATTGGTTAATCAGCATTCATGGCAATTTAATAAAGACAAATTAAAAATAAATAAATCTGGGCATATTCCTGTAACTCTTGCCAGGACTTAATGCTATATTTAAAATAGCTGCAAGGACGGAAGTGAAAATATTATAAGAACATACAAGTAGCTAAAAGCATTTAACTAAAAAGGGAGGGAAGAGTACGCTCTCAGATTTTACTGCCCAGCCCAATGCTGTCATTAGCTCAATCTCATCCTTCCAAAGGTGATTTATAAGAGGGAAGAATAGCTGTGCCCATTTATTTTGCCCTAAAAGCCCCTTTTTTAAAAAGTACGTTTAAAAAAACTGACATACCTTCTTTAAACTGTGTTTAAATGGTTTTAATGCTGGCTTTGAATGGTTACAACACTTTTTTTATTTCTTTCACAATGGATTCAACAGCTTCTAAAGCATTCAGGGGTTTCCAATATATCAGTTCTTCTGTCTACAAGTAACTTTTGCAATATTTACATTTCATTTCTGAAGCCACAATGAAGAGTATTCTTTAAAACTCTGAAGTTCATTCCTTCCTCCTGTAGATTTCTAAGGATCAGATAGCGCCCTAACTGGCCCAGATCCACATGAATATCACATTCAGAAACTATTGCTTACAGTAATAGAGACATAGACAAATGATTGCTTACTTGGAGGAGACACTAAGATCTCAGAATGCCTTTTCCTGAATAGATGCAAGCCATTGCTAAAAGACACCTACTGCAGTCTTCTTCAAAAATGAAAGTATCTGACCATTCTGATATGATCACTAAAATCACTCCTGGCAGATTCTTTGATTCTACCTACCTCTCTCCAACCCCAGTCTGATCATCATGATACACAAGACTGGAAGGGATTCAAAGCGGACGGGAGCCCAACTTCCAACTACTCCATCTAAAACTATTGTGCTGTTTCTTCTGTTCTTCACTCAACACTGAGATGTGTATGTTGTTCTTTGTCATCCAGTCGTCTTCTCAGAGATTTGAAAGCAGAACTGGAGTGGAATTGCCGTGCTAAGAATAGCCCTTGTCAGAGGTGTATATAACACATGCCCCTGGAACAGTACAGATCCATGGAGGAGATGCAAGGCAGCAATAAAAGCTTAACTGGGATGCTGCTTCCTTGATTTTAGCTCTGGGTGAGGGAGGGTTTTTGCACATTAAAATTGGTAGCATCTCTGTGGGTAGATGGATAATGGAAGGAAGGAAGCAGCCACACAGATAGAGAATTATAAGTAACCCCATTTAGACAAATGTGGTTACTTTAGGCTAATTACTGACAAAACACCCCACTCTACACTATAGTAGATTCCTATAATAAACCCAAGATTACCTCTATGGAGACGTCAAACATCTCCCTGAAAAAACTCACAACTCAGAATAACGTTTAGGGTACTTGAAATTACTTGTTTTATAACCAAAACAAATGGGAGCCAATGAAAGGACTCCATTTCAAGCAAGGGACTTCTAAAGGTTCTTCGGGCATTTGATGAATGCTAGGATCTGGATGAAAATCACATCCACCAGGATTTCCGACATTCTTTATCCTACTCCTACTCATCGTTGTTGAAAACATAAGTAGAATTTATCAGATTACTTACTTTAGTTCCAATTGCAATTCTGAGGGCTGCTGTCCTGTCATTTCTGGAATTATTGCAGGTCTGATTCATATGCTGGGAAGAGAAGACATTTTCATTCTCTCTAATGTTGCCCTTTAAACTGTTTTATTTGCTCTATTCTTCCACATGCAAAGCTGCTTCTGCTTACAATCCCTTTTGCTTTCTTTAAGACCATGGCTGAAGCCATAACTACACATCTGCAACCTCCTTGTCAACATGCTCCATTGCAACTATAAACAAATCTAGAAAGTTATCTTATTTTCATACCACTTGCTTCTTTCCCTTTATCTCTTTATCAACATAAGCCTTTTCTATTTTCTATACCACTTAAAACTTGATACATCACTTCTTCCATGTCTTCTTATCTGCTATGCTGGGGAGAAGGAGGGAGACAAACTAACTCCCTTTATTTTGTCCCTTGGGATCTGATTAACATAATTAAAAAAGGAGATTGGATTGTGAAGGGGAGATGGTATTGATGAAGAAGAACAATCTGGAATGTATTTCTATGGAACACCAAGAAAGGGCATGGCGTTTAGGATTTTCACTCCTGACTTCAATGAGCTGTATGGAATTTTCAGAAAATTAGGGTGTTTTTTTTTAAATTTCACAAGACCCTGAGAAAAATTCACATTTATGAAGATCAATGTGCTTTGAGTCTATATTATATGAAAAGGGTAGGAAAAGTGTTGAGTGGAGAAGAAAATCTATTCTACATATATTTAGAAGTACTTTCAACATATTCATAGTTCATCTGTTTTGTTTTACTGTAAAGTCTTGCTGTAAAGGTTGCTGCTGTTGTAAATTCCTGGAAGAAGGAATTTCATGAGATTTAGTTTGGTTTGGAAAAGTTTGGTTTAAATATTACTGCCATGACAAATATACTGTTAAGGGCAGAAATCAACTCCCTGAAAAGCTCTGGATTTTACTGGAGTACTGAGATTTGAAAAACTGTGGTTTCAGCCAAAGGTCCAATTAAATCTCTGAACTAAGAGCTCATTAAAACAGCTGTAACTCAGACTTGTGTTACAATCTGAGCTCATTGGAGGGGAAAAGAGATAGGAGGTATGGGAGAAATTAACAGGAGCAAATCATCAGGAACTTGGAAGTCAGAAAAAAACCCAAAGACAGAAGAAGTCACACAGACTGGGGACAGAGGGATATTAACTCACTTTTCCTATCGGGAAGTCCGGAGAAGCTGTGCTGATTGGTACATCTGCTCTTGCAAAAGGATTTTTTAAAAGGTTCTTCCAAAATTTAGCTTCCAAACAACAAAAATGAGATGGCCAAGACATCAGAAAAAAGCTTTCTTCTGAGTGAAAGAAAGGAAACTCCACAGTCAAGGACAGGATTCTAGCTTTGGGGCGGCGGGAGGGAGAAGCATATATCTAGCCAGCTCATTTTCTCACTTTCGGTTTTAACGGTAGCTCCATATGCATAACCCACACCTAAAGTTACTTATTATTATCTATGTTTTCCTTTGTTACACATCAGGTTACTTTTTCAACTTCTAAAGTTTTATCCCACGTCTAATAATAGATACTCAGGTTCTGCAGTTGTTCAAAGCAAAATAGAAGCTTTCTGCCAGGGCTGTGCAATATTTGGAAAAAAAACAAACATCCCAAAGCACCCTTTCATTCCATGCTGTGGCTCTATGACATGTATTATCCAGAGTAAACAAGATCCTTTATTCACCATTTAGAGGAAGAACTGTAAAAAGCACTGGAATCTTAAAGGGAGCAGTTAGTGGGGCAGGTTCATATTAGAGTGGGAATACTACCCAGTGTAAATTCCCATATTTTCAACATACCCTGTTTCCCCAAAAGTAAGACATCCTCCGAAAATAAGACCTACGTACAGTTTTGCCTCTCACTGAAGTATAAGGCATCCCCCGAAAATAAGACCTCCCTGATAATAAGGCCTCGGACTTCTGGTTCTGGGCGGCCTCAGTGGAAAAATAAGACAGCCCCTGAAAATAAGACCTAGCGCATCTTTGGGTGCAAAAATTAATATAAGACAGTGTCTTATTTTTGGAGAAACAGGGTAGTTCAAAATGTAACTCTAACTCTGTTGATATGGTTGCTGAGGTATGAAGTAATGCAGATACCAAAGATATAGTGTATCATACTTTTGTCTCTGATAGATGGAAATAAAAAATACTGTATTTCTCTCATTACATAAACTATAGTAAAATTTGCTACCAGTATGGTAAGGTTATAAATATCAATAAGGTTTATTTGGTGTCAGAGATACAGTATCTCTTGGTAAGTAAATAGCTGCCATTCCACTAATTTTCAGCTTGTAGGCTACTGTATTATTTAAGTTGGTACTGGTAAAGAGGATGTTAGGCTAGATAGTCTTTTATGTATTCCCAAATATCTTTTCCTATTTTAAAAGAAATGAAATAATAAAACATTAAGTTAAAAACAAATGTAATAAAATAAATATTGTTCCAGTTCAATGTTATGGGGAAGTAATAGATAAATGAAGGATCATCGCTACTTGTGTAGTTTACATTCCAAGTTTATCAGTGACAATGAAAGTTTAAAAGTATTTTTGTAGACGGTTCGTTTAGATTACAGACTCCATTAGGGAATAATCATGTTGATTTACCTGCAAAAGGGTCACACCTTTTATTCTTTAGTGCCTCATTAACCTGGAGTTTTCTAATGCTTCTTGAATGTTGGGAATGTTAACTTTAAAGTTTCAATATGACTGAGGTTGGCCACATTCCTTTAGGGATTTGTTACTAATCCTTTAAAAGGCTGTTTGAAATATTTTGTTTTCTAAAAGTATAAATGTGTCTGCATAATTGCTCCTAAAATTTTGCTTTTCTGCTTTCTGTCACAGGAGCTAATAACTCACATAACCCAGAGCTCTGTAAACCACTGTGTGGGTGTAACTATTATGTAGTAGAAAACCATGCACAAAACCCCACCTTCACTGCATGTTTGAATAGAAGTCAAGCAGAAAAACTCAACAGTGTCTACATGACAGTTTTTTGAAGAAGCTTCTGGAAAGGAATTAATAAATTGTACTTCTATCCCTTTCCTTCATGGAAAAATCCTTTCATTCATACCAGACTTTGTTTCTTTTATGTTATATTGATCACTTCAGTTGCTTACTGAGCATTTGTAGTACTTACAAACTTGCATTATTTCTGTCAACCTAATCCTCCATATATCTCTTCAGGGTCAAGGCTCAAATAAATCTTCATTTCAGGTTGACATTTAGACAGCTATGTGACTTTTATACAACTGTGTGCTACTTTACTGAATGCAACATTGCAATTATTTTGTTATATTCAACTTACAACCTTTCAAATAGAATAGAATAGAATAGAATAGAAGACAAGACAAGACAAGACAAGACAATTCTTTATTAGCCAAGTATGATTGGACATAAAGGAATTTGTCTCTGGTGCATGTGCTCTATAATGTACATATAAACTACAAGTGATAAGTTATGATCATAATCATAAAATACATTCATCATGTAATGAACACATTCATCATGTCATAAAAATACATTCATCATGTCCTAAGATACATTTTTGTGATAAGCATAGAACAATAATAGAATTCTAACTAAGCAATATACAGGTCATACTAGGGTATTAAATAGAACAACTACTGTGGATTGTAGGATATAAGCCACAGGTTAATTGTCATACAAATAAGAGAATAGGTAACAGGAAAGATGAGAAGGATAATAGTGATGCATCCCTACTAGGTAGATTAACAGTTCTGTGGAGATTAGTTGTTTAGAAGAGTGATGGCATAGGGAAAAAACATAGGAAGAAGTTGAAGTTGAAATAGATTAAGTCTAGGATGTGAGGGTCTGTAGTTATTTTTTCAGCCCTCTTTCTAACTCGTGCAGGGTACAGGTATTCAGTGGAGAGTTTAGTGACCATTTGAAGTTAAACAGCACTGAAAAAGTGTCTTATGACTTTTTACACATTTGAAACTGTTGCAGCATTCCCATGGTCACATGATCAGAAGTTGGGTGCTTGGCAGCTAGAATATGTTTATGACACCCACACTGTCCTGGGGTCATGCCACCATTTGTAACCTTCCCAGCCATCTTCCAACAAGCAGTCAATGGGGGAAACCATATTTTTTTAATGACTGCATGATTCACTTAACAACTGCAGTTGTGCTTAACAATCCTGGCAAAAAAGTATAAAATAAAATGCAACTCATTTAACAGCTGCAAATTTGTTGTAGAAATTAAGAAATTATAAAACAAAATGAAGAAAAAAGCAAAGCTCTAAATCGGGGTATCAAACTCAATTTCATTGAGGGCCACTGTCACTGCTGCCACTGCTGCTGAAGGCTGCTCCTCCCATTGTAGGTCGCCCCCCCCTATTAAGTCTATATAGAAACATTTTGTTTCATGCTTTCTATTTGAGAAAATAGAAATGTTCTCAATTCACGTATTGATAAGGATCACTTAAATTTATTTTGCTATCTACATAACATATTTTACAATTGAGCTAACACTGCAGCGTTACCCACATTACAGCTGGCAGTAGGTTGACAATACATTACCCTTAACATATTGAAGATATTGCTTTGACTCTGAATTTTGTTGATATTTTATTGAAACCTCAAAACCTCTAACACAGTGGGATTGGGGAGAAGGTTATCTATGAATCATCTTATGACCTGCCAGGTCCTTCAGGTTCTAAATATTACGTTGAGTGAATATTCAGTGCATTAAAAAGTCACCAAGTACTTCTGGACACACAAGGAATTTGTCTCCAGAGTACATGCTCTATTCTTACCAACAGGCTATAATTGACAAACAGTGATTGCAATCTTAAGATACCAGTCATAATCATAAAGTACATTCATCATGTCATGTACATATTCGGTGCAATCAACACACCGTGATCCTAATCATAATTACATTCATAGTCATAAAGTACATTCATCGTGTCATCATGTTATAAAGTATAATCATGTCACAACACATGTTAAACATTTGTGACAAAACTTTTCACAAACACATTCATCATACCATACTAAACAATTTTTTTATAGGTTTGGGACAGTCTTATATTTCAACGGTCTTAGAATAATAATAATCAACTACAGTAAAACCTTGGATTGCGAGTATAATTGGTTCCGGAATCATTCTTGTAATCCAAAGCACTCGTGTATCAAAGTAAATTTTCCCATAAGAAATAATGGAAACTCAGATGATTTGTTTCACAACCCTCCTCGCTCTCCCTTCTGCTCACCTCTCTCCTTCCCCTTCTTTCCTATGGAGGCTTCCCCTGTGCTCAACAGCTGATTTGGAACTTTAGAAACAAAATAACATGGCCCCTAAAACAAGAATACCCCAATCTCAAAGAAAGCAAGTTATCTGCACTCTTGATGCTGGAGAATAAAGAAACACATTTTTTTCCTTCACTCTAAGCCAGCAGAGAAAGGAAACACCTCCATAGCTGCAATGTTGCAAAGGGCTCATTAACATAGATAAAGAAGCAGCGGCTCATTTCATTTCATTTTCATTTTATTACATTTATATACCGCCCTTCTCCTGACAGATTCAGGGCGGTTTACAGCCAGCTAAAATACAAACAAGACATCACATACCAAACAAATTACAACACAAGTTAAAAACATATTAAAACAATTATAATAATATGGGACTGTAAAATTTAATTCATTTTGAAGCAAATGTTGCCAATAATCCAAAATTGAACACATTGAGACAGGCAGGGAAACAAAAAGCTAAAGATAATTAAAATCTGCATTGCCCCACCCCATTCTTTCCAGCAGCTGGCTCAGATCTTTTCAATTCTACCACCAGTGGTCTCCTGTAATCTCCTGTCTTGGAAAGAAAACCCTGATTTGGCTGTTGGACACCCTCAGCTGTACTCTGGGACTTTCCTCTGGGAACTGCTGATTGGGTGTTCCCATTTGCGGAGCTCAGTTGGCCTCCTGGGCTTCCCTCTGGGAACTGCTGATTGGCTGTTGGGCACCCTCATCTGGGCTCTGCTGAACTTGTAATGCAAGACATCACTCGTTTACCAAGTTAAAATTTATTAAAAATGCTTGCTCGTCTTGCAAAACACTCGCAGACCATGTTATTCTCAATTCAAGGTTTTACTGTGTATTTGAACAGTCATAGAATACTAATAATCTATCTACAGGTCAAGCTAGGATACTAAATGACACAGCTAGGATTTTGTCGTTTATTCTTTTTAAATTCAAGCTTGAATATTTTAATACTAGTAGAAATTAAAAATGTAATTTGTATTTTCAGGTTCACGTCTTCGGCAAGATGATTTCCCACCTCGAATTATTGAGCATCCTTCAGATTTAATTGTTTCTAAAGGAGAACCAGCAACGCTGAACTGCAAGGCTGAAGGCAGACCAATGCCAACAATTGAATGGTACAAAGGAGGAGAAAGGGTTGAAACTGATAAAGATGATCCTCGTTCTCATCGGATGTTGCTACCAAGTGGATCTTTATTTTTCTTACGTATAGTTCATGGCCGCAAAAGTAGACCTGATGAAGGAGTTTATGTCTGTGTAGCCAGGAATTACCTTGGTGAAGCTGTGAGTCACAATGCATCACTGGAAGTAGCAAGTAAGTCTTTGGTTTTCCTTTTTTGTTTGACAACTATTTAAATAGAATTAGAATTATTGTTTTGATAAAAAGAGAAAAAATAGCTATATACGCTGTGTATAATCACTTCCTTTCCATAAAAGCAGATGATATATCTAATGAAGTGAATGGATATTAATCAGTAAAATCAAAGACTCCTAATTTGCAAGTATAATTTATGAAGCTAATGTATATGTATTTAGAAAAAACTTTTTGAACATTACCACCCTTATCATCATAACAAACAATGACATGTTATATGAATATAAAAATGAAACAATTTTGTAATATTTTTAATGAATCCAGAATTTTGCCAAACTAATGCAAACTGGACAAAGTTTATGTCTACTGAACAATGTAAAGGTAATATAAAAGCAATTTATTTATTCTAGTAAAATTGCATTGATAATATATTTAAATAATGGCATGTTTAATCAATAATTACATGTTTAAGGTTTGTTCTAAGCTCCCTACTTCATCTACACACGTAGAAGCAACATACAAATGCTGTTGTGTTAGATGTGCATTATTATTTGGCAAACATAATCTGTGTGAGTACTACATTCTGTAAAGAATATGTACACTGAGGTACTAGTGTATCCACAGTGTATACACAAGGTAAGCGTTATCTAGATTTGGTCACACTGTATGTTTACATTTTTCTATGTTAATTGGAATAATTAAGTGTACATCATGATTTGTGCAGAGAAGAATGTAGCAAGCAATAGCAATAGAACTGAGATTTATATACCACTTCATAGTGCTTTACAGCACTCTCAGAGACTTTAGAAATGTCAGCGTATTGTCCCCAACAATCTGGGTCCCCATTTTACTGACCTCGAAAGGATAGAAGGCTAATTAAACCTTGAGCCGGTTAGGATCAAACTCATTAGCCTGCAATATTGGATTCTAATCATTGTACCACCATTGCATATGTATATATGCATTAATTTTAAATTAATATCTTTACATATCTAAAGTATCCTCAACCATTTTACAATTAGGGGACTTCCTTGAACATATTTTTTTCACAGTTTCTTAATATACACATACATACGTAGAAAAAAGAGGATAGAAAGAAATAAAAAGTGGGGAAAAGAGATGACGAAAAAGGAATATAAGGAAAGTGAAAAAATATTTATAAAACTGATTATCAACTTTAATCACAAGTATAAATAAAAGTAATGACACTTCACAGCATCTAAGGCTTCAGACATCTTTTCATCTCTTATCTCATCCTTTATTTGTCCGTTGTAAATCCCCTTTAATTTCATCGACCTTGTCAGCTAAAATGTATTCTAGCTGTTATTTCTTCAACAACATCTTTTGAACCAAGTCTGTTAATAGAAGCAAACGTTACTGACATTGTTGATATTATGGCTAATAATTTTGTTAGAACATTTTCAAACATTTTTCAGTTTTGCACATTTATCCTTTACATGGGTAAGCAGGATAGACAGGAATATAAATCATTTCCCCTGCAATAAATAGAAAGCAACAGATTTGACCACCCAGGATGTCTCATGGAACTGTTTAGTGGACATAGTTCTGCTGTGGTTAGCATAACTCCATTGAGGTCTCAATTGTCTGCTGGAAATGAGTGTAATGAAATCCTAGACAAAATTATACCTGAGGTTAATCAAACAGTGCATAGAATGAAACAATAGGAGAAAATTAAACTAGATGTGGTAAGAGCTCATTTGGGGAATCAACAATGCCAACAACACTTTGCTCTTATTGCATCTGCAGAGTACCATCCAACAGACGTTTTCTAAGTCAGGTTCTACTAAAGAAGGTTGGGCAGGAAGATAATTTGATGGAGGTTTGTGTGGAATTTGCTAAGCATTTGGAAAACAAAATTTCTCAGATCCACTCAGTTAGATCCCAGCTAGACAAGTATGAAAGACTTGACTGAAACTCAGACTTCCAAGTTATCTGAGATATGTTAGACCTCATGCATCCTATAGTTTATCTATAGGTTATTATTATCTATAAATATAATTGTAGATTACCTATGAGGAGACTAGGACCTTTGTGGTACCTTCTACTTTAATCCATCAGTGACTTCTGATTCTATATGGCAATGTACGAGGTGTGATCATTACATTCCAAGCCTAGTTCCATAAATTGAAATAACATTACCTGATTTAAATTTGGCTGACATGCTCTTCAAAATAGTCCCCTAGGGCAGCTGTACACTG
>JANHFO010005542.1:0-19163 GCA_032468095.1 Pareas carinatus
CTATCTATCTATCTATCTATCTATCTATCTATCTATCTATCTATCTATCTATCTATCTATCTATCTATTTAAGTATCCTTTAAATGAAGATTGACATACTAATAGGAATCTATTTTCTTTATAACATTAAGATTTGCAACATATTATTTCTCAGATACATTAGCAGAACTTACCTATCAAAATTTCTTATCAAGATCTCATTGTAAAATACAATTGAATTTTTCTCAAATAGGAGAAATCCTGAATGTTTCCTGAGAATCAGAACAAAAATATTGGAAAAATAGGGTGGAAATCATGGTTGTAGCTTCAATGCTGAAAAAGCATATTGAATTGTGTTATTTCACAAATTAAGAATCTATTATAAATCATTTAATCAATTTTGCTTATAGTTCTTTCTTATTTTAGAGTAGGCATCTGTACCTAATGGTCTTCGTGACTTTGGGACTGGGAACCTCTGGATTCAAAACCAACACATTCCTCAGGGAATGCTGAATGTGGATACTGGGAGTTGCAGTCCCAATCCTTCCGATGAAGTAGAAAGTCATTGAAATCCATGCTAAATTAAGCTTATTAATTTTAATAGCAGTGATACAACAATATTATTATAGAAAAAGGACATAAGGCATAGAACTTGGCTTGTTCTCCACAAAAGTCTGAATTTCTGAAGCAACGTATCACATGACACCAGCATTGTAGGTAGGAAAGGATGGGTGAAAAGGCCCAGTTATCTTTGTGGTTCTTTTCAACTTCCGTCTCTTCAACATCAGAAATGCTTTTTCTGAACTTGCTATTCCTCAACAGAGAATCCATTCAGTTATGAAATGAACATTGCCCGGATTTCATGAATCCTACTCAGATGTTTATGGCTGTATTCTTAGACACCATCCCATTCATCTTGGATGAACAAATTTTTCAGCAGACATCCCTAGAAAGCATGGCATCATCATATGTGTCTGTGTCCCAGTGTATAGTACTACCACAAAATACTCTTTCACAACGAGCAACGTTGAACAAAAATACAATTTTGGATTTTCTTGGAAAGCAGAGATTTCTTTTTTTCCATAAGAAAGAAGTTTTAACTTATTTTCTCATATAAGTATGCGTGTGTGTGTGTGTTGTAAATTACTAGTACTTCTACATTTGAAATTTGTGTTTACATTTTGCAATATATTTGTTCAATCCAGCTTCAAGATCAGCTGTCTGAAAAGGACAAGGAACTGAAGGCACTAAAGCTGGACTTAGAGCTGCACGAGAGTGTAGCAGAAGCTAAGATTGCAGAAAAGGCTGCAGGTACAGTAGGCAGGCATTGAACAGATGGCAATAGGGCTCTTGCATTTTACTTGGCTGCTTTATGGCATGGCCCCATTTGATATATTTACCAAAGGAGGGTTCGCTTAGCTTTTTTTTGAATATATATATATTTATATCAGGCTGTTTAAAGTTGCTTAGAAAATAGGTGGCTTTAACATCCTGGTACTGGTATTAGTGGGAGCTTTACCTGTATTCATACTGATTTTGGCATTAAATGCATTGTTAACACCATGTCAATTCAATCACAAAAACATTATTTGTTTTGTTGGAAGGTCCTGTACAAACAAGGGAAATAATGATTACCATGGTCACTACCTTTCCAGCCAGCAGTTCAAATACTCATTTATTGTTTTAGCTCATTCAGGGTGATGTGCCCCCCCCCCCGCACACACATCTTTGTTGGAGATACTCTTGTAATCCCCCCAATGGGAGACCTGACCCTCATTTTGGTAGATGGAGAAATATGATTTTTGATTAATGAAAACACAGCTGCTTAAGGATGGTGGAAAAGGTAGATAGAAAACAGCAAATTATTCAGTTGTAAAATCAACTGGCTTTTCAGTGTGTTTCAATAACACCAATGAAGGCAGGTTAGTCAGTGTACAACCTTAGGAAAAATATTTACCACAAATGTATCGATTTCTTTTGTTTGTTATTTAAAAAGAGCTCTTATCCTATAACATATGAATAATAGTTATGTCTGGATTATCAATCAACTAAACAGTACACGAACTGTTTGAATTAAATGCCACAAATGGTTTTTTTAGGGTATTTGCACAGAATTTTGCTTCTGTGTCTATAATGGTGAAATGTTTTATCTTGTATTCTTTCTTTGTAAGTGAATCCATGGAGGCAAACTGTGAATAGGAAATTCACTTGTTTTGATTCAACAGACCAAGTTCAGGCACAGAAGTAGAATTCTGTACAGATTGCCCTGGTTATTAGGACTTACTAGTTCAAGGTTTCAGAAGCAACCTTTAAAAAGTACTTTGGGACTCATGGGAATGGAGCTGTAATGTCAATTTACAAACTTTAAAGCAGCTGTATAGTCTCTGGGAAAGATGTGCCTGCTTTAAAGTATCTCACATTCATAGCAACATACATACATTAATTAAAGGTGCTAGTTCATAAAAAGAAAATCATGTTTTGGAGATCAAAATCTTGACCACTGCTCAACCTCACTGGAATTGCTTTTCCATACAACTGAGTTTAATATGTGTTTTGTTTCTTGACTAAAATTAAATATTCATTTTCTGCCACACAAAAAAAATCTAAAAAGTGATTTTAATATAAGTGTCTGGATCCAAAGAACTATCTATTTTTTCTTTTAAAAATCTATCAAATGTTATTGAGATTTTCTCTTACTTTCTGTTAATTATTGTTCTTTACACATGATGAAAATATTAGATGTTTGTAATTCTCTGTGTTATATTTGCATTGCACTTTTGTTTTCAGAGACCAGGTTTCAGCTAGATGATATATGCACAGATGTTAGGTTACACTACATTTAAGACTGTGACAACATAAGAAGATAAGGTTATAATAAAATGCACATAGACTTTGGGAAAAATGTCAAAGAATAATAAAGTTCCATGCTGGAAAGACATTGGTAATATAAAACCGACAAGAGAAAGAAAGCAAACTATTGTAGAAGCTGTCTGAAATATGAAGAAATGAAATTAAATTTTTACCTAACATCACTGATGAAGGAAGTTGCATCTGAAATTCAGAAATGACTTGCCTGCAGTAGAAAGTTAACATCTCCAGCTTGTATTCAGCTCTGCAGAGCATATGCTTATATCTTTTGTTAGATTGATGCCGATGTTTGAGAAGAGGTTAGGAGGAGGAAAGAGTGTGAGGGAGCAGATGGAGAAATAAAAACAGCAAAGCAATAGGAAAACATCCCACTAATATGGATGCCCATCTGTAGTTATCATACAGAGTAAATAGGCATAGATCTGAAGCTCAGATGAAATGCAGTGAACAGGATGAGGTACTTGGACACAGGACTGACATTCACACATTATCCAAGCAGCCAGTAATCCAGCAGCTTTAAGCAGGCCCTCCGTGTTTTCCATTATCTGCAAGAAAATAATAACAAAAATGACTTAAAGGCAGAATAAGTAAATAGGAATGTCTTATTAGAAGAGCTGGCTCAAAATTATTTTACTGGTATACATTTCATGCTTTTATGTGAAAGCATAAGAGTGCTTTAGACTTTGGGTTGGGCATCTTTATCTGCTTTCTGCTTTTTTAGAATTGCTGTGACTTGGTTGACTAGCTAGCCAGTTCTCTTAACAGTCTCAGTTTTATGGACACTAGAGGGTGCTGTTCCTTCTTAGTGTTGGGTTTTTAGAGGTAACCTCTTCATACTCTTTTCCAGCTTAACTGTGGTTGAAGAAAAAGCAATATATCTAAGGTGGGAAGTGAATTTACTATTACTTGGGGTGGAAGAAGAGGATTCAAAACAGGAAAATGCAAACATGAAGAAATGCAAGCAGAAAAATGTCTGAAAGGCTTATGAAGGAAAAAAAAACCTTTCAGATATTTCTCCAGCAGTGTAAAGAAGTGGAACATCAGGAACAGCATTGATACTGTATAGGATTTTTTTTCTAAAACAGGGAATAGAAAACAGATGAATGAGTGAAGGAGTCTTTATCCTTATTAGTATAAATATTTTGGAATCTGCTACATGAAAGAAAATTCAAAGTGCCCACTGCTGTACTTTGATTAGTGTCTTATTTTTTTGTCGAGCACTAGCTTTTCTTTCCTTTTCTTGCAAACGTTAAATGACTCACTTAAAGAATATCACATATTTCCTTACGTTAGATATCACCAAAGATTTAACTTTTAATTTGGTTGCACTTTCAATGCCTTCCATTTTGTTATGGTTCCCTGTCTTTCTAAGGCAACCCCAGAAATGATCAGTAATTCTGATGGTTGCAGCCAAACACCATCTGGAGACACACAGTGAGGAAGGCTGTTCTAATTCAAGAGAGCCTAGCATGCTCAGAATCATCCCAGGAACAAAACTTAAGCTAGATAATTCTTCTCTGAAGAACAGTATTTGGAGATAATGTTGCCTCCCTTCTTTTGCGCTGTTTCTCATTTGGAGCTCTCTTGTTTGGTCTTTTTTTTAATACTGGTACTGGTCCTATGAAACCTGACTGCTATTGTCTCCTAGTCTGCCTAGGAGCTGTTTTTTCTTGATGCCATTGTTCTCAGCTCTCCCTGTTTCTTTAGCCTCCTGTCTCTCAGCAGCTCCATCTCTCTCCTCCTGCTTGCTTTCCATTAGCTCCATCTCCATTGTTCTTCACTCACCTGCTCACCTAACATCTCTGCTCTTTGCTAACAGTGAGGGTAGCATGCAAGCTTTCATTCTTTTAGCAATGTGCATGTGGTAGACATTTACATTGGTCACACAGTAAGACTTTTTGCCTGTATTTTTTTTAAAAGGCTCAAAAATTTAGCACCAATTCTACCCAAGCTCTGGGTGTAGGAAGAACAAAGTTATGAAGGCCCAGTGACACAGAAATTATCCCATTTTCTTTTATGGCTTTGGGCAGCTCTTACTGGATGCAACAGAGGGAAAATGGGCACAAACTGTCTACATCAGAAAAGCTCCATGAGCCCCAAATTGCCAGGATTTGTCAAGAGTTATTTTTTGCAGGTCTCCTCAATAAGTTAACTGTATCCCGCTTCAATAAATCTTATAAACCACCTTAAAACTCTTTTTAACTTGTTCCACGCTTGCAATAACAGGGCAGGGTGTTCCAGATAAACACTGCCAGCCAGTTAGTTAATATTTGTTGTTTTCATTAAAGTCCTTGGAACTTGGCCATGTTGTACTGAGAAAAAATATTGGCTGATTTAAGAGTCTGATGATGGCTACAGTTTGAAACAGGAATTACTATTACTAGAATAATAAACAACAATCTTTTAAATCTTTTCCACACACACTGTATACGGGAATTATGTTTCATCTCGCTAAGACCCTTCAGCCCTTATCATCCACATTATAAGCACATGCAACACAATATCTTTGTATAATCTTAAATGGTAAAAAATAGAGGAGACTTTGAACCAAATATAAATCTGACAATTTCTTGAAGAGCAGAGAATTTGCTGAATGGACCTTAGAACTGAAACAAAGCCATCTCCAATTCAAAATGCAGAAAAATATATTCAAAGATAAATATGCGCTTATTAATAATACTACTTTACATGAGATGAAATTCTGAGAAACATTTAAAACTATACTAAAGCTGAAGTATGGCAAGTGGTTTATTATTTTAAAACTACACAGAGGTTATGTCTTATTTATTTAAATAAACGCATACCTATGCATTTGCCTAAATATCTTACATTTTTATTTGGAAGACTGGACCATTCTTTGATGTTTCCTGTAAGGTAGTATTGGTCTAAATGCAAAGGGTATATTCAGATTTATTTTGACAGACATGCAGATTCACATCTGCTCTTTGATATGCTTCCTTACTATACCGTTTAAAATTTATAACATCACAATGCCACTCTTTCTTTCAGTCCTTCAACTAAAGCAGGGTTTTCCAACTGTGACAATTTTAATGCAGGTGGACTTCAAGGATTTCTGGGAATTGAAGTCCACCCATCTTAAAATTGCCAAGGTTGGAAAACCCTGAATTAAAGCATTAAAACAGGATAAATGGTTTAGTTTTTAAAATATTTCTGAATCAAATCGAAAACATTTTTATTGCAGTAAATAAGCAATAAGTTTGTGCTTGATCCAGTCAGAAACAAGAAACAAATAGTGCTAAAGTTCTTTTAGCACTGAATATTTTCTTTTACCTTTTGTCTTCGCTGAAGAGAAATCTATATTTTTAGCTCACTTTGGTATTTCTTTTTAGATGCCATTTATTTTTCCTTCTTGCATGTCATCCATTAAAGATTAGCTGTGGAAGGTTGAAGCATGGAGAGATTATGAATGACGGAACAACTGCCGCAGAATAATAATCAGTTTTTGATATTTAATGCTGTTTGACTTTTGCAGACACATTTCTTATTAACCTTTGCTACAAAGAGAAATCCAGGTTCCTGATACCTCATGGAGAAGATGAATTTAAGATCCTCTTCCAATTAAACTGAAATAAGGCCAATATTGGGCTTTAGCCAAAAGCTCACAATAGTTCCCAACCCTGGTGTTTGTAAATCTAAATATCTATGACATTATATTTTTGAAGTATGCAATATATAGTTTTTTCCACATAATACTATCCTACATTCATTTTTTTACATGCAGAATACACACAGTATTTTTGTTGTAGGATGGTTGTATTATGCAAATACATTTCTTAAACCTTTCATTATACGTGTCTTGACAAATTCCAAGACCTTTAATAAGCTGTAGGTCCTTATTTCATTTCACTAAAAACAGTTGGAGTTTAACTGATGGACTTCAGCGGGAAGAGAATTGTTCTCTAAAGTTGCAAAACTTAATGCATCAGTATATAGGACAGAAATGTACTTTTCAAAGACTGCTAGAGGAGATAAAAAAGTTCTTACTTCTGAAAGTTTATTTTGAAAATAAGCTTATCCTGAAAATGTGAATGCCTTTGTGGAATAATCGACATTCACACAGATTGAATAGTGCATTTTGGTTATATGGAATAGTTAAATGATTGCTAATATAACCCTATAGTCTCTTATCCCATACTCTCCTCTCTAAAGTGGGACTTGCCTTTGCATAGATGTAAAATGTGCTGTAAAATTATTGCTCTTGTTTTGTTTTTAACCGTAGGAATAATTGAGTCTAGTATTTTAGTAGTAAATGTTGTGTATCAAGCTTTCCTATCAGCAAAAAAAGAAAACCAAATCCATTGTATCTTCTGAGAAACAATCCTTTTAAGAGCTCTCCGTTTGTATACAGTTCAGGTAGAATATAATTGAGTTTAGTTGTGGATATTTTTATGGATGTGTACATGGATGACTTTTGATATTGATAAGTGGTAGCACAGGCTTTCAAGTCATGTCTACTAAAATGTGTATTTTAAAAGACGCAGTAGGTTTAGTGTTGTAGGGCAGCTGGTTTTAGTAAAGAATTCAGAAATGTAAATACAGTGGAGGGAAATGTATACATTCTTATTTGCATGTCTTCTCTTTCATTTTCCCTCTGAGGATCTAAGTAAACAGGAACACACCAGAGTGCAAAGTCTTTTCACTTACTTTTACAGGTATTGCTAAACATTTTGAGTATAACCAATGAATTTATAGCACCAGAAATGTAGGCTCCATGGAATGCCTCAAACTGAATATATTCAAGGCAATAAAGGTATTGGTATTTCTATCAGTGTTAACGCACATTGCTTTATCTGCCCAGTCACTTTAATTTGCAGTCTGTAATATCTGGTTTTGTCCTCTTTAAACTGTTCTAATTCTGTTCCATTCATTTTTTTCTGGTAATACTTCTATATTTTAGTGATTTAAATAATGTCAATATAATGTTTTATCCGTGAATTATTGACATTCAGTTATTTCATAAAATCCCAATCCGAATTTAGATGATTTTCCAGGTTTCTCAGCATTTTGCTAATGATGATATATGCAAGTTGGTAATTCTATACACAAGCAAACAAATTATATTCTAACAACACTTCCATTGAGGCACCATGCACTCTTTTGAGTTAGAGAGTTTTGCTTAAACCTGTAGAAAAAACAAAATTTGTTCTGAGCAGAAACCCATTTCCCCATCAAAATTACAAAAAAGCCCAACAACAGTTATAGAAATATGTGATTCATAGAATTTAATTTCAAATGAGCTTTATCTTGTATTCTTCCCTGTTTATTTGAAGCAGAGACAAAATTGGAAATGCTATTTGCTCAGTTTCAGTTCCATTTACATATTAACTCTCTATAAGTTGACCTTGAAAATATTCTTCAGATTAGGAATGTTTTATCTTTACTAGGGATAGCCTGAAAATAAAAAGTAGCTCCATAGTCCTTCATATTGACTTTTTTTGGGGGAAAGATATCTCTGTGAAGCCATTAAAAGTCTTGTGATCAGTCTTTAACCAGCTTTGAGGAAAATCCTGGGTCACACAAGGTTCAACAGTCCCCAATCTTCAATACTAACTCCAGAATTACAAAACTTTTATGGCAATCTGCATGCTATGCCAGTACATTTATTTTTTACTTACCAAAAATATCTGTAAGAAAGTATTACAGCTAAAGTCTCATGAAATATGCAAAATAAGGAAGAATGGGGAGAATGGAAAGTTTCTGAATATATTGATACATTACCATGTGTATTTTTAAATACTCCTTGAAGGGAGATACAATTGGCTATGTTTTTATTCCCGAAAAATGCAAAATAGTGCTTCATCATAATGACAGAGTATTTACAAGGAAAGATGTTTTTAGTATTACACGCTATAGGGCAACTCAGAATGTAGAAAAATATCTTAATTATCTTGGTTTACTTAGAAATCTTATCTGTTGCCTAAAAGATTAAAGTTGTATTTTTTCCCCTTCGTATCATGTGAGTTTTGCAGTAGACTATCTAAAACTCCTAACTATTCCTTCTTTCCAGCATTTACTATTCAGTTTCTATGTTTACACAGATGACCTCTAAGAAATCAGCAAACAGACATAGATGCCCTCTCTCTTTGCCTCATCCACCACTCCTTCAAGTTTCTGTTGTTTGGAGAATCATGAACCAATGTTTATACTAGAATGATTTCTAACACCCTCTCTTGCTACTACTGTATTTTAAAGGTAGTCTGAAAGTGTGGCCAAAAGGTTTGCCAGCAGAACTGGGTTTAGCTGAAAAAATATGTACACTGCTTTGACTCAGTAAACTTATACTGCAAATGATTCAGCTTCTTCATATTTGCTTTATCCCATATTAGAAAACAATTAGCTTACTAAACAAATTTGAACATTTTGGGGAGGTAGAGATCTACTCTAGATTTCTGTAATTTGACTTAGAATTACAGAATATTTGATAAGCTTGTTTAAAGTGGACATGTCCAAATATTATCGTAAACATCCAATGATTTGTTTTATCTGCAATATAAGTATTTTACTTAGTTGGCTTACATAGTAGCTAATAATATTTGTTAATGTAATTTAACTGCTGTGAACCTTTACTGAACAAATATTGAAATTTATACAAGTCAAAGAATGATGATCTCTAATGACTTTTGTAAAGACTTCCTTTTAATAGTTAAAGAGAAAAGTTTATACGACACAACCTATGTGATTAACAGCAGATTTTACATTTAATAAAACAAAGAAGTATATGTATTTGCTTTATTCATTCTCGTATAATTTGCATTTCTGTTATGGGTATTTAATGAGCAAATTCCAAGTAAAATGCTATGTTGATTTTCTAAGTGAACTTTGAAATAGCTATGTACCTTAACTATTTACAGTTATTATCTACCTTAAAATTACAAGTGTGTTAGTCTTGATGGCTCTAGTACAATTATCTTTCAGGAAGCAAGCCATTTTGTAATCCAGATGTTTGGCTTGGTATGATAGTCAAATGTTGATGGCCTGCTACTGCAACAAGATCAACTAAATTTATTTCACTAATTGAAAAAAATATGCAGTCATTTCAAAGTAAAATACGATACACAATTGATCTGTTGGGACTGCTGTTATGCCAATTTTCACTGAAAATAATAGCCTTGGCAATGTGACTGATACCTTATTACCTCCGCATGACATTGAATATGCACATTTATTTCTAGAAGCTTCATATTTCAACTAAAATGTCATTCAAAAAATTCTTAAATGAACTTGGCTTGGCTGAAACAGTTTGCCAAGATAAACCTAGGTGTTCCAGGAAATAGCAAAGGTGACTTTGATGCAATAGACCTGAAAATCTTTTCCCATTGTTCCACTAAAGTCAAATGGATTACCCAGATTTTTTTTGCCTTTATCAGCGTAATTATTCTTTGTCCCTCCCTCCACATAGCAGATTGTTCACTGGACCAATTTAAAACAAAGTAGTGTCCACTAACTTGCACTAATAACATTTTCCCAAAAACAGTTTGAGATGAACAGTTTGTTGCAGCAATTAAGGTACTACATGAGAAACCAGTAACTTTTAGCTCTTGAGATTGTCACTCTCTTTCAGCCCCAAACATTTCATGAGTATGTTTTGAGGAAAATATGCATGCAAGCTTGAGTTGTACAAAAGAAAGGCAGGATATAAATATTATAAAAGACTATTTTAAGGCTGCAGAGACAGCTTGATCTAATGTTAGTTGTTCAAAATACAGCTTATGTTTACAATAACATATTTTGCTCCATAACTGTAACATATTTCTCAGCAATGTCTTTATCTATAACCTGCCATATTTTGATTGTTCTTTAACTTTTTAATTGTGTTTATTGTGATTTCATTCCTCATTATGCTCTAGAGTCCATTGGCTAAGACTTACATCAACTGTGATTTAAGACTGGGCTATTATTTTCAGACTAGATCAGTATCACATACTAGATAATGTGATGTTAAACCATCCAAGTAATTTAAAAATAAAAATAAAATTAATTCTTCTATGATTACAGTGATCTTGCCTCTATAATCTTGCATGGCTACATACCAGAACAGCCAAAATTTTGCGAAGTTAAAAACCAGCTTTAAAATAGAAAATACATTTCCTTTGTGGGTCATACACATACAATACTGCCATTTACTATATTGCAGCTCTGGTAGAAGAAATTCATTTCGCACAACATGAACATGATGAAACCATCATGGCTAGACTGAAGTTGACCAGTGAGGATAGAAATGATGTATGTAAACAAGTAAGGCTACTGGAACAACCTCTTGAAACGTATGTACACACCCTATGCTTTATTCTGGTTCCTTAATGTCTACTGTCTTATGAGAAAGCTCAGCTGTATCTATCACCCTTTATTCATATGGCTACCGTGCATATATGTATACTGTAGATGCCTAACTCCATGCATATAGACACACACGTTTATTTTCTAGCTCCCAGTTTGCTATATGTGGGAGAAAGTAGGAGGCACTTGGCCATTTTTAAAGCAATTATATAACATGTTTCTAAGCTCCAGTTTGTGAAAGTAGTTTGTGAGAAACCTCCGTGGGCACAGTCTCTTAATTCTTGGTTTTCCTTCTTGGAATGATTAGAGCTATATTTCTAAGTAACAGATCTTAAGCAAGACAGTGGTTTTATTCGCTGCAGTTTTTAGATTATTGATGTGTGGTCTCAATATTGATCCTGACATAGAAAATGTGATGATTGACTGGGTATGTAAGAGAGGGAAACCAGTATTGATTTATGTATGGATAATTCAAGGCAATGTTACATTTCATCCAGGGGTTCAGAATTTGGATGACAAAGTTGTGAATCAGAAGTCTTGCTCAGAAACCAATCAGATATTTGAGGCCACTTTCCCATCAGAAATAAAGTGAAACGAAATAGTTGTTAATTTGAAATAGAACATTTTTTTCTCTGTATATTGTATACCACTTCAAATAAAATAGCATAATGGTTGCTAAAGTCATGCCTCTCAACATTGATTTCGTAGAAACATAATTTTCAGATATTTTTCTCTTCTGTAACTTGTCATAGAAGCAAAGGATGTTTGGGGTTGAGTGGTGTTTTTTTTTATAAATAGGCTAACTGGGAAAAACATGAAGATACACAACACAATCATGTTTTATTTCTGTTCTTTCATCCTAAAATAAGAATTGCTCTATTGACTACATATAATATGCTTCTTAGTGGCACATATGATTTAATTCCGGCACTTTGGTAAAATGAAGCAAAATGCAAATTTTAATAGGAAGCTAACACATTTATGGTGAGATACTTGAATGCTGTGACCAACTACAGCTTCTTCTGTTATACAATAAGCAGCTGCAGAAATTGATAAATGCCCAAAGCCCCTGCAAACTCAGCAAGGAGATAGATATACAGCTAGGGATAGGTTTGATTATATGTTTTGTTTTCCCCTTTTTCCGTGTTAAGTTCACTTCATCTGGGAACCTTTTTTTTTAAACAGGTTGCAAAATGATCCTTTAAATTGTTAATGTGCATTTTTGTATTTTTTTGTTTATGCTATCTTGCAAAAATACAGACATTTTCCCTTTTTAATGTGTATTTATATTATATTAGTTTCACAATAGTCACATATATTTCTATAGTGTCATTTTTTTGCATGTAGAGACATGACAAAGTTTGAAAAATCTGTAACTTTAAGGTGCGCTGAGTTTTCATTTGAAGTGCAAAATTAGATAAGCTTGCAAAAAAGCACGAATGGAATGACTCCAACATCCCTTGCTGCAATATTAATAGGTAATTGAGGAATGTATGCAGTATTTCTACCACATGCAGACTCCAGCTTCTGAGATGCCTCTTAATCCCTGATTTGCATGACATAACTTGATTACTTGCCTTACTGATGGATATAGTTCAATTTTTCAGAAAGGTTAAAATATATTTACAAGCTTTTCATCCAACTTTTTATAATTTTATATTTATTTCTTACCATTGTTTTGGAAATGAGGTAGTACAAATGCTTTGAGCTAATACTGTGCAGTTTTGCAAAAAGGTTGTCCTATTTGTTTGGGTTTTTAAAGAAAGTTTAGTTTCCTAAATTACTGTTAAGAAGTAAAAATCATTAGACTTTGTTCCACTGGCTTGTGATGGCAATTCCATACAAATGCTCTTGCAGATAAATTTCATTAAAGACAGTGAGCCTCGGACATAGGTGTTAGGATTTGAGAGGTAGAGATTTTTCTTTTTCTTTGGGTTTTTCTTTGTCATGAGAGATGTGATAAAATTAAAATATATAATTTCTGTGGAGGTTTATTTATGTGGGTGCAGAATTAAATAAATAAAAGGTGCCTCAGTGCCCCTGCCGCTGGGGAACTTTCTTCATCTAAGCACATATGAACAATTGATCCTTGTAGTCATATATAGCAGTAAACATTAATAACTTAACATTCTGAAGTCAGTGCTGAAGATATGGAGCATTATTGAAAGATGGAATCGAGCAGGTGGCACTTTAATATGTTCAGTGTCATGGTTGACTCTAAAGACCAGTAGAATGAAATTACTTGAGGGTTCTAAAGATTTAAAAAGCGAATTCATTTTGCTGCACTAAGGAAATGCTACTGATCAGGCTTTCTGTGTCCTTTTTTCTAGGCTAGAAAATATTAACCCTGAAGAAAATGACATGGTAAGCCATTCTCTGAGGAGATTTCTTGATGTCAGTATTATATCTTAGAGGCTTAAGTTCAATTGAGTGGGTTTCAGAAACTAAGATGTGGGAAAAAGAAGAATTGACACACTAATAATGTACATCTTTGCTGCAGTATGAAAATTCAATAACTTCACTCAGTCAATTTACAATTCACATGTGCCTATTAATTAAAACCCTATATTAAATAAAGTATATTAAAACTTCTTGTCTGACTAACATAGAATGCTGTTGGTAGACATTACAGGAATTACTGAACAGAATAAACAATGCAGACACCGGTATGGCAGTATGGAGGACAGGAGCTATAATTGTCGATCGCATATGCAGGACCCAGAAACAGAAAAAGAAAATAACAGCTGAAGAAATTAATGCATTGATAGAAGAGCGAGATGCTGCACTGGCTCAAGTAAGTCTACATTAATTTATTTGCATCCATTTACACATATACCCACTGCCAGGAATATGGATGGGTTTGCAGTTTTAGTTTTTAGAAAATTTCCTTCTTACCCTATAAAAACTATTACAGTGAAATAAGTTGCACGCACGTAAAGACATGCATACATTCACTTCTGAATTTTTCAAAGTCATTTTAAATTATATAAAAAGTGTAAAATACAAGAATTTTTGACTCTGAAGATTGAATCTAAATTCCAAATGTCCTTGGAAACCGAATATGGAAACATGGAAAGGGGGAAAAATACATTTAACAGAAACAGGAATAAAAGGAACAGGAAACTACGTATTTATCTTAAAAGATCTGTACGTGAATACAAGTGGTGAGTAAAAGTGATTAAGGCAGTTGTAAAGCAACTGTAAAATAGAATATTAATGTTGACCCTTTTCCCCCAAAAGTTACTTTCCTGAAGTAGTGGGCTGCAAACTAGAGCCTCTATAGAGATTTGCTATTTCTATAGCAGGATTTTCTTTTCAAATTTCTATTTACTTCTTTTTAAAAAATATGAAACACAAAAAGTAAAACAGAAGCTGACAACAGAAGAAGGAAGCTTTATAATTGATCCATTCGAGATTTGATATATTCAATATATCTTTTGCAATACACTTTTCAACCAGTTTTTAGAAAGTTACTCTGAATTATAATTTGAAATGGTGCATATCTTCATCAGAAAGTCAGGTCCAAGCCTGTCTTTAATAAAAGGCCTTTCTTTGAGTATTTTCTTGGCTCTGAGATCTTGGCACCTTGAGATATGTACTTCTGTCACTGTAGTATATTGGAGTTTCAAGGAGATAGTGCAGGCCATAAATGCCACTTTTATCTTAAGTATACTGCACTCCAAATATTTGATTCCGAGCAGTACTGCTGTGCTTGATATATCTGAGAGTTAAATGTATTTTATGGACTTCCCAGTTGTATAGTGTCAGGCAATTAGCAATTTTATTACATCGGAACTTTCAAATTTTAGCTTTTTGTTTGTTCCAATAGAGAAGAATATATGTATCTCAGGGTTAAACTATAGAGTTCTTAGTGGTCTCTGAGATTGATTATTTGCTTGCAGATGTTTCATTACTCAACTAGCTAATATCACCTGTGCAAATGAGTGTGGGGTTTGCTCCCTATTTATATACAGTAGCTTGTCCTACCAGTGTTGGTAGGAGAATTTTCTCCGTGATAATTCTTTGATTAGGGTATTGTTTTCTGTTGATGTTAATTCCTAATTTGCCAACATTTCCTCTACTGATGAAGGAAAGGTAGTGGTTGTCTTTTTCCCTTCTTAATTTTGTTCCTTTGAAAATGTTGGTCATTCAGATGTCTTTTCTACTTGTTTCTTGTGTCGCCTGCATCCTCGATCTATCAGTCAGAAGACATAATGAGAACTCTGTAATTTTAAAACCCATGGATAGACTCCACTATGGTTTTAACTGAAAAACTAATGATATCCTAAATCAAATTAAATACAAAAAAGCTAAGGAATTCATGAAAATTTGGCACTTCCAAAATCCAAAATCAGCCATCAATCATCACATAGAGATAAGCCACATCTATACACCATTCAAAAGAGACAATAAAGAAACTGAGAAGAAAACAAAAAGAGCAGAATACATTCTCTCCAGCAACCAACACTCAGATAAGCAAGGATTAAAACCAGACCAGTAGTCAAACGGAAACTTATACTTCAATCAAAGAACTACCAAGGAGAAAATGACATTTCCACCAATACTGGCAGAGCAAACTGCTGCATATGAACACAAACTCCACATAACTAGCATTGATGATGTTACCTAGTCAGGTAATAAAATGTCTGCATGCAGACAGCACCAAAGATTCTACAGTAATAGTTGGTTCCCTGGTATTTATCCCCACCTCTTAATTGCATTTTTAAACTACCTTTAGATTCTATTTAGGCCTTATTTTTCTCTGAAGAGAATTTGACATAGAATACAGTATAATATTTATGTTCTCTACTGTTCTTTGTCCCAAACCTGATCTGCCAAAAAAACGACGGAAGGATTTTTATCTTGATGAAGGAAGGAATTAAGTTGTCCATGATCCTTTATTGCTGATGTTGAGACAAATTAGTATGAATGAACTGGACAATTAGTGGATTATTGCCTTTAATGGCAGAAATAGATTCCTCCATCCCCCCCACCCCCATGTTTTATCCCAAACATCAAATTGGCAAGATAATATTTATTTCACAGTTGATAGAATATAGATTGCTACCAGGATGTAAAAGGCTAAATGCAGAGATTCGGGAGCAGGGCGGTATATAAATCTAATAAATGAATGAATGAATGAAAATGGTATCTTCTAGATATTTTGCACCAGAACTTCCATAAGTCCTCGACAGCATGCCCAGTCATTGGAAATGTGAGGATTTCTAATCCCCAACATCTGGATGATACTAGTCCCTGGCTGAACTTGTCTCCAGATCTATTCTAGCTCTATCACAGATAATGAGACTGCCATATCTTACTGCTCATCTGGAATAAGTGTCACTGAATATCTTGAGAGAAAAACGGTGTTTGAACCTTACATGTGTTTGAACTTTGCTTGTGAAATTGTATCTGTTAATATTGCTAACAACTATAACCCCAATGGCTCTTGAGGATCATTGATAAACACTTCATAGATGAGTAAAGTATGAAATGCAGGGATATTTAAGAAACAGGGATATTTAAGAAACAGTAACATTGTGCCTTTGCTTTCAGTTCTAGTCATTTGGTATCAGACAAAAGACATTTCAGCAATCATAGACTTTTGTTATATTTTGATTTGGGTGAGCAAAATTTAACTTTCTATCATAACTACTGTAGTTGTTATGCCCTGGGTGATATCGGAACTAGTCTTGTGGGTATTGACATTCCTGTCTTAAATGATGCCAATTAAGTTGTAATTAGCTGATAATGAAGGTGCAAATATGTCCTTAGAAGTCTTAAATTAAAAGTGAAATTGAATTTTTGAGTGTGCCCAGATACTTGTAAAGAAAAAAAAAGTGTGTGTGCTGTAGTCATCATAACAGAGTATAGTTTCTTCACCGGATTTAATGATATCTGCATATATAATCAGTAATTGTTCAGTAGATCACTGTACAAACATACAAATTACATTTACTATGTGCAAAAACAAATAAAATGGCATAAATTCAAATATTTGATATCACGTTCATATATATTTTCAAGTGACTAAAAAGCAAACAACAAAACTAAACATTGACAGCACTTTTTCTTCTAACTCTTTGGTTTTTTTAGAAGAGGAAAACTGTTGACATTCAGTTGCCAAGTTGTATTTATTACTGAAGAAGTACTGTGTGATCCCATGGAATTTCTTTCATGACTGCTCTTTGCAAAGGAAATGAGATGACAAAGATAACGTGCTTAAATGAAGACGTTCCTATATATCATTGACATGTATTATATACTCTAGTCCTTCCTCCCAAACATCAATATTTCTGCTGATCAAGTGAAAGGTATTGCTTACCTATCCCAAAAGACAATATCCACAGGTATCTGCTTGATAGCTAAGAGGACTCTAGAGAATGGACTGGATTGTTCTGGAGGAAGGCATGGTAGACCTGTGCACAGGAGCAGTTCAATCCTGCAATATTACAGATCCCGTTTCTTTTTTTCCATTTCAGAGTGATCAAAGCAATTGGATTGGGGTTTTTTGGGGGAGGGGGGAGATTTTGAGTTAGCTTTTCCTCTCAATGGTTTTGGTTTGAATAAATGCATTAGCCAGTAGTGGGCAGTGTGATGAAATAACTCAGAACAGCCGCTGGCCTTTTGCCATTTACACCTTCTGAACAGGAATGTTTAACATGAGCGACTTGGCAGCCGAGCTGAAACCTAGTAACAGAGGAAGGGCTACTGCTAGTTTTCTCTTACTTGTTTGGGGGCAGGGAAATGGTTGTTTTCCCCTTGCAAACAGGGAGTTCAACATTCTCAGCTAGATGCTATTTCTTCTATACGCGGGACTTGTGATTGTGTTACAATCTAGCCAAAAGGCCAAAGATATTGAATTTGTTTTGTTGTGGTGCTTGCTAAAAGAAAAACAGTTTTTTTTCATAGCTGGTGTGGCACTATTTGATACTCAGCACTGAAGCAATAACGTAATTGGCAAGCAAACCTGGTTTTCCAGCTCTGAATAGTTTGATCACATCCTGCTTTGCAGGAACATGCTCCTGACTGTTCATGAGCAAAATTGGCACTTAACCAGTTCATCTGAAAAGAGCTGAAGTCCCTTTCTCTGTTCCTGGCATGGTTGTTAAGGGGCCTGCAGCTCCTGAGAGAGCAAAGGTTTAAAAGTAGCACAGCTGACTGCCCACCTTTATCAGTCCCAGATAACAGCTGATAAACAATAAGTATCAATAGAACTTGTGGGTTAGCTTTGCAACAACCTTTTCTAAGGGTCAGCTTATCAAAGGGAAGCATAACAATCTTTTTTTCCCCAAGGCATTCAAGCATTCTCGCTACAGGCAATTGAGCATTTCTCATATAAAATCTGTACCTGTGAGGTACAGCAAGGGATTCCCCCACAACTACCTGAAAAACTGTTAGAACTTGCTGTAAGCCACTCAGAGTCATCTTGAACCACAAGATGGGTAGCAAATACATTTTATAATGAAGAAAGAAATAGAACAGGAGTAAAAAGAAGGTCCTTCACCTGGAGTTAGGAATCTGTGCCTTTTACTTTGAAAAGGACAAGGATTTATTGCCATACTATTATATAGGTATTTTTTAAAAGATATATTGAGAAGAACCTTCTTGGAAATTACCATAGACCAGTTGGTAGAATGTTAGATTAGGACTGGGAATAACCAGATTCTAATTGTCATTCAAAAAGTTCAGGACACATTGATTGACTGTAGCAGTTAACTGAGAGTAAAGGCTAGATGTTTCAAACCGCCTTTTCCAGAAAGTGCGTTTCCACCAAGCTGTCGCCTCCTGCCTTAATTTCGACTAGACACCTGGTTTTTACATCCTGATTCTGATATGGAAGAGAAACAGGACTTTCATGCTTTGTGCTTCTTTTATACCCATTAAAGGTAAGAATGCAACAGGTGAATTAATTCCATTAGTGCACATTCTTGGTCTTATAATGTGAAGACATAAGATTCAACCTTTCTTTCTCACATTTTTGGAAAGAGACCAATCTCACAAGAGATGAAAAAAAC